>JARFOD010121803.1:0-14460 GCA_031763545.1 Mopalia muscosa | reverse complement strand
GGTTTCCTTCACCCATTGGGCTGGCATGTCGTCATATAAGTGAAATACCCTTGAGTACGACATTAAACCCCAATCAAACAATAAACAAACCAAAGGGATTCGAAATTGGGCCTAAGCTTGCAGGGCCAGGAACACTATTAATAAAGCTACTTAAGTATTTCTTAGAGTTAATAAATAATTAAATCACATTTTACAAATTTTGCTAATAATTTTTCACTAGAGATCATAAAAAGTTCTGAAAAAACGTGCTCATGTGCCTTACATGGTGATTGACAATTTTACGGAATACTTAAGTAGTTTTATGAATACCGGACCTGAGCTCTAACCGACTTTGCTTTCAAAATCATAGTAGAAGGACCCCAAACTGTCATCGAATTAAAGGCGAATAATTTGTTTCTCTACAGGGAGCACAGACACAAGGTCATTAAAAAAATGTCATTATCCTTACTGTTGATGATACCGCTACCAAGACCTGGTATAGCTGGAGTGAGGCTGGTGTTGTGGTCGAGGTAGTACTCATCACACTCCGTCTGGTTTTGCTCTGTCTCACGGCAATATGCCTCAAAGATCGGACCTGGTGAACTCTTGTTACATAACAGGACACCATCCCTTGTGACAGACTCGCTAGTTAACAGA
Source organism: Mopalia muscosa (assembly GCA_031763545.1). Classification (NCBI taxonomy): domain Eukaryota; kingdom Metazoa; phylum Mollusca; class Polyplacophora; order Chitonida; family Mopaliidae; genus Mopalia; species Mopalia muscosa. The sequence continues at coordinate 13,824 of JARFOD010121803.1, read as the reverse complement.
CGATCTCCCAGCATACAGACCCTGTGAAGATATAAAACATCAATATTAAAACAACTCCAACATACAGGCCTTGCAAAGATATAAAAACATTGTCGAAAGATGCATAAAAAACCCCAAAACACGATAGCAGATCAGCTTCCAGCTTCCATACAGGATGGAGAAAGTGCCCCGCATACTGATCTGTTTCTTTGTTTGCTTGGGGTTAAACATTGAACTCAAGGAAATTTCACTTACATGGCAACAGATTGCCCACTTCACATTGCGCCTTGCCTAATTAAGGCGGGAAACCCAGAGGAAACCTTGAGAAAAAAAAACACCCCCACGATTGCCAGAGCGACATCATGTGACTTACTCATATACCTGATGGCCAACAGGCTAACTCGATCCCATCAAGAGAACATTGCAGTACGATTAGTAGGTACACACACTAACCATATGCCACAGGCAATATTGATCTGAGGTAAAGGCAAAAGGTATATTGAGATTAAAACCAATGAAAGCATTTCTTATCAACTGGCCAAGAGTTTAATTTACTTACTGTAAACTTCTGCTGGGGCTGGCGGCAAAGATTCCAATGTAAATGGCGAGAATAGAGAGAATGACACAGAAGAGAGAAATGGGAGCGAACTTGCTGACAAAACTGACCCCCACAAACACACATATGATCAGTATGATAAGAAGACACGTCCCGTACACACGGAAATTATTAAAGGCATTCTCTGTTATCGTAATATCCCCAAATATTGATATAGACGGTGCTATATACGTCTGAAAGGAGAAACAAAAAACATGTCTAAATTGACAATAAACTAGAACGATTTTGCTATGATTGATTGACTGATTGATTGTTGTTAATTGGAATGCTTAAGATTATGTTACTTATATGATAGTGGGCTACTCCAAACTGTAAATACCTGTATTAAAAAAACAAAAACAACCATAACTCCTGATTGAGATATTTAGAGTATTTTCATTCTCCATCAATAGTAGTTTGTTTGATTGGGGTTAAACAATGTCATACACAAGGGTATTTAACATATGTTGACAGATTGTCCACTTCTCACTTTTTCCTGTCTTATTATGGTTGAAAACCGAGATTGCCCAAGCCACATCATGTGACTGGTCTACCTGATGGTCAACCGACTGACTGGATGCTGTGAGCAGTACACTGAACAAGGATTAGTAAGCACACATGCTAACCACGAAGCCACGGCCACAGTCCTATCTATAGAAGAAGCTGTAGAAACCAAATAAAGACATTTTATAATGAAAATACCCCTAGGTCAAATATTGGCTCGACCATAAATTTGTTCAGTTGAAAAAAAAACCTGTTCTTCTACTTCAATGTCAAGGCTACATTAGACAATGTATACTTCCCCTAATCAGGGGTATGTATAATTGTGAAAAACACTAAATAAAGTTAAAATTTGTTTGTATGTAAATCAAGGTTTTATGTCATACTCAAGGGTATTTCACTTATATGACCATGGAATGTCAGGGGTGAAAATATATATATACATTTACAGGACATGTCCGGTAATAATGAGAATTTAACATTGTGATAAATTGTCTTGAAAAAAGTGTCTGACAATTATTTTTGAACATTTCCACCCGAATGTAGTTATGAAAATAATATTGAAACTCACCACAAGGATTTCTATAGCACCAATGATGTACATAGATGAGGCCACAGAAGTTCCCAGGTAGAACAGGACACCAACCGCCCCACCAAACTCAGGACCCAGGGACCGGGATATCATGAAATAAGCCCCTCCTCCAGGCACTACACCATTCGTTGCGATCGCACTCATAGAAATGGCCGTCAGCATGGTCTAGAAAACAGAAAGGTAAAACTCAAAGATCGGAAAAAAATTCATTGCAACATGTATAGTAGAAAGTGCTGTTTCAAAGGTAAAAAGAAACAGAAATAAACAGGTTACTAAATTTGTTGATGATGGACTGGCCACTAAGTTAAATTCATAAAAAAATTTACCTACTAAAACTACAGGGCAACAGAAAGCAACCTCTTTTCTTGCCTCTAACGATCAACCGAGGAAGCCGCGGGAGTATTCTGCACCCACCCACTCCCTCATGGGGCCCAGTGAACCAGAGACTCAGGTTCAGGAATATATAAAACATGTGCTTGAATTTAAAATCAGTATTACGGTTTGTTTGTTTGATTTGGGTTTAACGTCGTACTAAAGGAAATTTCATTTATATGATGACGGATTTCCGCTTCACACTGTCCCTTGTCCTATTACAGTGGAAAACCGAGAGGAAACCACGTAAAAACAACCCCCGCAATTGCCGGAACCACATCTTGTGACTCATTCATATACCTGAGGGTCGACAGTCTGACTCGATCCCGTGGACGGTACATAGAAGTAGGCTTTAGAAAGTGGAATCACTAATCACTAAACTATGGCCAAGGGCCGAGGGCCCTAGTATTTATAGGGACTTGAGATATATAACTGTTAATGGAATAGGGCGGTCGTCTATAAAAAAGGAAATAGCATTCAAAGATCAGCCGTAGGTGATTCAACATCATAAACCTCAGCGACAGAAAATGGAGTAGGAATGGGCTACAAAACAGAAAATTAACATTTACTAAAGAGAATGAAAAAGGTATAAACAAATCTGGATTAAGTGACTTGAGAAATCTTTATTGTAAAAACACTCATTGAAAATACTGTTTTTCATGGTCTACGAAACCTAAATAAATAAAACATATTCATTAAATTCGACGAACAGCAGTAAGTGATTTCAGCAAGCTCCATTGGAACTGGCTGTTGACATAGTCGACAACAAAATTGGAAATACAGTTTGAAGATCAGGATTAAGTGATTCATCTCCAAATGTTCAGTGTAAAAAGAAAGACAATCTGATTTACAAATCAGGAGTTCCAACTCCTTTTAGAATCAAACAAAGACAAGATGGGACAAGACAAATACCAGATAACAACAGGACGGCAAACAAACACCACAAACAGATCGGTTTCCTGTTCTCTTTAGCTTTGAGAGCACCAGGGCAACATGAAAAAAAGAAGAAAGAACTTAACTTGCAATTAATAATAAATTAAATTTGTTTGACAGATCTTAACATAGAGTAATTTATAAAATACTTGGCAGCAAGGCTGCCAAAGAGCTCGCCTATTCCGCCAATGAAAGGGAATGCACTCCTTTTGCCGTAAAGGTAAAAATGCAAAATGATATAATATCTATGCATAAAGCCTGTTAAGAGTAATTAATATGCATGTAATTAGCTGAACTGATAATTTGTTTGTTAAAGTAATTAATATGCACAACACGAGCTGAACAGATAATATCCCTCCCTTCTTATGCTGTGTGACATTTAAATAAAATTTTAGGACAAATGACCTATTCAGTTTGGAGATATGGAGTTTAACGCAAATTTAATTGAAAAGCTTGTTAAATAAATTAATATGCATATAATTATCTGACCAGATAATATCCCTCTCCTTTCATGTTGTGTGACATTTACTAAAAGAATTTAAGAAAATCGGGTTATTCAATTTGGAGTAATGGCGTTTAATGCAAATTTAATTGAAAAGCTTGTTAAAGTAATTAATATGCACATAATAAGCTGAACAGACAATATCCCTCTCCTCTCATGTTGCAAGACATTTACCCAAAATTTTAGGAAAAAATTGGTCTATTCAATTTGGCTATATAGTTCTTAACGCAAATTGTCCACCATTTTGTAAAAAACAATATGGCCTAATTAGCATAATTAATATTCACAGAATTCCATATTATTTTAATCATGTCTTCCTTTCTGGTCAGGCAAACTGTGTATAAAATTCCCCCAGTAAATTTCATTATAGAAGCCTTTACATGGCTGACGCCGATGTCAGGGGTATGACATAAGCTCTCCTTACTTCGTACACACGAGCTAAAAAAAGTACACTGTACACAAGATATTTTTTTTATAACCCTCACATTTTTCAGGGAAAAAGTCTGTTTGTTTACAAGGGTTAATACAGCACTTATTTGAACTCATATCTGTGGCAAAAAACTAAAAGAAAGCTCTTTTTACACAATTAATTTTTTTTACTTGTGTTCAGTATTTTTAACTGGAGTAGAGTAGAATCTTGTAAATGTCAAAGGGTGATGAAGATTTACCCAATCATTAGACATTGAGATAGGCTATTAAGAGAACGCTATTCCAAGAGAACTTCCCAATCTTAGAGTTCAGTAAAGCCCATTTAAGTGTGTGTTTACGTGGGCTGGTGATGAAATAGGTGAATTTCATCAAGTGTTTAACTTAAAACCTCCGCAGTCTTGATTAAAATGCTACAGGAAGACTTAGATATTTTATAAGCACTCTTCTGGCGGAGATTGGAAAAAGGATATGGCTCGTTTCCTTATACGAAAGACATGCTGATCCATATAACTTTAAACAAATTTAATAAGGCCATTTAATCAATTAAATAACACTCACAATTTTATATGGGAGAATCTTGGTAAAGTGTCATCTTATTATCTTAGAGAATTTATGTCTTTGTCTATTAACATTACAACAGGCGAAATCTGCTAATTGTAATTTAATTGTTGTTATCCATGTTGTTTAAGAAGATTCACGTTGGTATGGAAACCAAAACACACATCCCCCCAAAATAATATAATTGAACCCTTTCATTCCTAAATGTAAAAATTGTTCATAGTATATAAAAAAATTTTTTTTTGTGTAAATATGTTTATATTTATATCAGCAATGCACCTTATTAGGATAATTAACAGCTGAGAAAGAGCAAGTATGGAGATGGCAACATAGGGGGCTGCCTTATGCAGAGTGGGGAAATGTGCAGCTAATTGGTCTTATTGATTGATTGGCGTTTAAAACCAGGGTATTTCACTTATATGACAGCGGTGGATTCCAACAATAATTGACAATAGCACAACTAAGATGTTAAGTGTTTCCATAATTTTGAAATGTTAATTTTCCTCCAGTGCTAAGTAAAGACAGCATTGCTACTTTTCAAACAAACTGCCCTTAGCCAAAGGGCAGTTTGCCATGGAAACAATAAGATTACTGAATTACATTACAAAATTGCTAATATGGATGGTGTTCCCCTTTACTGTCTCAAGTGAAACCAGACACACAAGGTTTCTTGATTGATCGATTGGGGTTTACAGCTGCACTTAAGGTTATTTCACTCACATGACGATGTGCTAGATCAATCGGTGACAGTACCCGTCTTTGACAACCTTTTCGACTTACAACAAGACAGGAAAAGGACAGTTACAACAAGACAGGACAAGGACAGGAAACAATACAGATAAGAATTTGTCCTAATGCTTCGTGAGCAGCAGGGCAACAGGAAGTTACCTCCCAACCCTCCCTCGATGCAAAACAATTAATCTATTTTTTCCACACCTAAATTTCAACAGTTTGTTCGATTGTTTGATTGGTGTTTAACATCTTACTCAAGGGTATTTCACTTATATGACGACAGATTGTCCACTTCACACTGGACACAGCCTTATTACGATGGAAAACTGAGAGGAAACCTGGAAAAAAAGAACATGTGACTCACCCATATACCGGATGGTTGACAGGCAGACTAGATCAGGTGTACAGTAAAACAAAGGAGTTTCAGTTTAGGAAGCGCACTCGCTACCACTAAGCCACGGCCGCGAGCCCCAAATTTCAACAGATCCATAAATTAAATAAATAAATAATTGCTAATAGTGACTTACTGTTAGGCAGCAGATGAGAACGATAAAGAAACTCTCCACTAATCCCGCATTTCCCACCAACCAGGTGAGACGGATGAACAGTATCACACCAAAGATGTTTTGTATACAAGGTAAGTACACGCCCATCAACAATCCTAATTTGGCACTCTGAAAATTGAAACACATTCATTTATTTCTTCAAGCGTTGTGTTTAGATTATCACCAACTACTTGCATCAAGTACGACTACAACTACTTGCATCAAGTACGACAATCAAACCAAATGAATGATTGTCAGCTGATTTGGGTAGAAATGCAGACTCAGATTCGTTCTATGTACAGCAAAGCAGTCGCCAACAGAAAATCTCTGGCAATACATGTACATGTAGGTCACCAATAGAGAATTGCTCATGTGTGGAATGGCTTAATTGTAGTTATTTAGTGATGAAGTACATCTTTGTCATAAAACCCAAGCACATCAACTGGGACAAGGTCCCCAAAGGATGTATAAACTATGAGGGTACAATGTTGCGACACATATGTTTAATGCTAAACTACATCCAATTTTTTAGGAATTATTAAAAAATTGTGAATACTGTATAAATTAAGAGACAGCAATGATCTGTGATATAACGAATATTTTCCTTTTATGTCAAAAATGAAGTTTTGGCTTGAACTGAAAAGTAAAACAAAATGGTATATGCAAGGATAAGTATAATAATAATAGCCAAATCCAGAGGTCCATGGGCTACATGTAGATTGAAAACAATATTTAATTTTGGTCATAAATATCATTTTCAGGGCAATTGAAAAATATTCAATTCCAAAAGAACAAAAATCTATTTTTAAGCAAAATATTGAAGTGTCTGATATAGAGAGAGAACATTTATTCCACTTTGAAATAGGTCAACTGCATATTAATCAACCTACAAATGCATTAATATTGAAACATATTTTAAAGTGCAAGAAAAGAAAAAAAAAGAAAAAAATATAAAGACAAGTAACAGTCAGACATGACTGTTAACTTTCTTCGTCTACATGTAATTCATCCAGTGGCAGGAAACCTCTAGCCGTTTTTTCCAAACTAGAAGCTGTTATCCGATATATGTTACAATCGATATTCTTTCCACAGCCATTTTTGTGTTTGGGCGCCAGAAATTGAATTTGAGATTTACTCAATTCACATTTTGGCATGCACACATTGTGAGTAACAAATTATACAAAACCAAATAAAAAATATTGGAAAAATTCCAAAAATCTAGGGTAGTCCATTTGTAATCAATCAAAGTCAGCCGGTTAATTAAATACCTGTCCTGCAGATGAACAACTTGATTTAAACGCGGCTAATAATTTCCAATTCACTTTATGAAAAAATATCAAAGTGAAATTAATGTCATTTTCATAAGGGTTATTGGGTCTCTGTGTACTCATATCGTGGACCCTGTCGATGGAAGCTGCTTTAGGAGTGTTAGAAATTCCACAAGCAATAAAATGTAAATATAGCTCTTAGTTCTGATAGATAATATCCATGTCATTAGAATCAATGGAATGGGTTATTAACGTCGGACGCATCATAAAAATCACATTTAATTAACAAGTACATGTAACTTACAGTTTATTTCTTTTGGGTTTAACGTCCTTCTCAAGGGTATTTCACTTATATGACGACGTGCCAACACCATGGGTGAAGGAAACCACCCCTGGACACCACTGACAACAAACAAAGACAGGACGTGACAAATACAGGACGACAACAACAGGACGTGATACAGACACCACAAACAGATCGGCTTCCTGTTCCCCTTTAGCTCTGAGAGCACCAGGGCAACATGAAGCTCCTTGCAACCGCCCGCTCGAGTTGTTATCAGTAACCTGTCATATATAATATTTTGAATCAATGACAGACAAATTTCTGGTTATAGCACTTAATTCAGTTATGTGTGAAAATGTAGACTCATTAATCCCTGATATTCAGTATCAAGTTATTGTGTAAGGTTACATATATACATGGGTCATATTTCCATATCTATTTCACATACTGTGATGTTAATTGGATATTTGTTAAGTAGAGTTGGCCAGATATTCTCTTATTTTAGATGACTTGCGGCTTAATGGTTATCGAGTATGTTTACTAACCCTACTTCGATGTACTGTTCAAAGGAGTCCACCTCAGGTTTGGAGGGAGACACTTTGTGGCTCCGGGGATCGCAGTCATGCTTTTTACAAGGTTAACTCTCGGTTTTCCACCCTTACTGGACAGGGAATAATCGTATGAAGTGGACACTCCGTCGTCATATGAATGAAATGCCCTTGATTGTCATGTTAGACCCCATTCAGGCAAACAAACAAACTTGGTTTACATTCACTTGTGAAAGATCTGTTTTGATAGGCCTAGATGCATTTCCATATTTGACTGAAAGAACCTATTTCAATGTCAGACTATTGCAAGTCTTTCCACCAAGAAAATATTAACTGTGATAAATTGTTTACACTACCTATCTTGCATTGTGGGTATTTAGTCTGTCTTAACAGACAGTTGTATTCTTGCAAGATTTTCTATAGTGGACGATACTACGACAACTCTCATACACTATACCCAGCCATCGCGCATTAATTTCTGCCAATATTTGAGGTATGCCATAGACCAGCAGATAAAAGTAGTGCAAAAAAAAAAGCAAAGAAGGCCCAGGTGTATCTTAGAGTACGTAGGAAGTAGAATAGATTCTATTTTAGAATGTCTTCACTAACTGTTTGGGGATTTCGTAGTGGAGCTGTTTGAAAAAACTCCATCTTTACATTCTCTGCAGTGAGCATTCTTAGTAAGTGTATTGTTTGTCTCGCGGCATGCTTCACTCATATCATCACATAAACAAATTGGGCAAGGTGGGTAGGTGTAAGGGGGTGGGTGGGAGAGGGAGGAAAAAGAACATTGACATCACAGCAGTGGTGATGTGTGTCTGGTCAACACACACACCCAAAGATATATCAAAATGGGTAATTCTATAACAAATAGAGATGTGTCATCTCATCTCATAGGTTTCAATGTAACCAGATCTATTCTTGAAACAATGGCACCACGAACAAACACATGAGACAAAGCACTACACAATTTGAATAGAGTTTGCACTGTGCTGATCTTTATTCCTATCCTTATGCATCACATGTCATCTGAAGGGCGATAGAATAGGTGATTAAGGGTATAAACTTTGATTTACTTGGCAAATTACTCCAATACAGGTATCATCATTTCAAAATTAACTAATGGATTTTTAAAATAAGTGATAATAAAGTACATAAAAAATAATCAGAAATATCCTTGTGGATGTGATTTAACCAATTTATGAGCTATAAATTCATCTTAAGTTTCCTTTCAGTCTTGATTTTGATTGTGTTTTTTTTTTCAATATTGAAAGAACTGGTGTGTGCAAAAAAGAAATGTAAGAATAAGAATGCCTAGCTCAGCTGAACAAGATATTTCATACACTGTCATTCAAATCAAATAAACCGCTTTCTATTTAAGCCTAAATATGTTCATTTAAACATTATCGTTGATTAACATTTTATAATTTTCATTTGGTGTTTATATTAACACAATCATTATATCCATTGCTTAAAATATTTTATATTTCATCAATTACATGTACTGGGCATGTGTTTCTAGAAAGGCTCTTCATGGATAATACTTTACAATTATTTCCAAATTCCATTTGGTCTGAATAAATATATATATTTTTTTTTTTTAAGTTTCAAAAACATATATTGTTTATCATCTTGGACAAAATTTTCTAAGACCCAACTATCAGTTTTTATTTCAACCTTTCTGAATGTATTTCAGGCCTGCGACAAGTTTAGTGGTAGCGAGTGCTCTTCCTAAACTGAACCTGCCTCGCCGGATCGAGTCTGTATATGAGCGAGTCACATGTTGTGGCTCTGGCAATCCCTGTTTTCTGGGTTTTTTTTTTACAAAGTTTCCTCTCGCTTTTCCACCATAATAAGGCTGTGTACAGTGTAAAGTGGACTATCTATCGTCTTATAAGTGAAATACTCTTGAGTATGACGTTAAGCACCAATGAAACAAACAAATTGAATGTATTTCACCTATTCAATAGGTCGGGCACTATAAGTTGCTGGCTTATATTAGTTTGTTATCTGCATGCATCACCCATTGAACTGACAGTCTATCATAGGGATGATGAGATAGTCTGACATAAGACGCGAAAGCCTGATTAAACAAGCAATACATAATTAAGGTCAAGAATAAATATCAAGTTATAACAATGACTCACCTATTGATCTTGATGACTACAGATCAACCAATTCCTCACTGGTTATTATCTTCATATCCACAGGTGACATGTAATGCCTGCTTTATCTCTATTTCTTGAGAATGTAGAAAATACTACGCTTTTTTTTTTCAAACAATCCACAGAAATTTCTTGAAAGACTCCTCGAATATGATATTTCCTAAAGACATTCTTTGGAATTCAGACTAGACAATAAATGAGTTGTTTTTTTTTGTTGTGCCTTTTTGAGTTGAATCTGGAAAAATTTGTTTAGAACAACACTTGTTTATCTGCAGATGAATCTATACAAAGAGAATCAACATTTTCCAAGGCTTTGAAATTCCAGCTTGGGTAAGAAGCACTTGTTTTGAATTCTAGCCTGAATCAATGCATCGAATAGCCCTTTCTTTGATTTGCTTTACTAAATATTGTGCTTTTGAATCCTATGTCTCCAGTCTATGTGCCATGAACTTCAACCTCGGATTCACCATCCAATGAGAGTCTACTATGGATTTCTAAGTTCCGCGTTATTTCATCTGCCTCCTGCACTCAGCCTATTGATAAGCTAAGAGAGGAGAAGACCGTTATAGAGCTATTAGTAGCAATGTGTGAATTTCAATCTGGCCCCTTTAAGAGCTGACCGAGTCCACTACAGTTAGCTCTCCAGCTACACACTCTGCCGTATGGCGTGTTAATCCAAATCAGCACTCACCCTGAATATGATGGTAGAGTTTATTATCCTTACTGATACTCTAATATGCTGAGACGCTTTATTAAATAGACTCTCAGTCGTCTCCCTTATTTGCCACTTTATTTTCTATTAGAATATTATAGTGCTATTTCATACTTCACCAGTCCTTAGGTTTATTATCTGCGCTGTGTTGTGATCTCTGAATGTGGTTATGCCACTTGGTATATTATTAAGCCCCACAGCTCAAATCAAACTTATGAATTTACGTGGAGAAATATCACACTGTTTTGACATATCTTTTCTTGATATAAATTAATTTAAACTGCTTCGTCATGATTCCAAATTTTGTGTCAAGAGTTGTGATTATCACACTTATCATGAACGGTTTTTAAAAATTGTTAGACTTTCAGGATTTGTAACCCCTTTCTCTAAACTGAAATGTTGTTATTTTAAGTATTGAGACTTGCAGAAAACAACCATGATGTAGACGAAACTGTCGATTGTGGTAAAAGACACCAAGAATGTCAGTATAACATTTGAGAATTTATCGGGTCAAATAATACAGATAATGATTGATGCATCCTAGCCTGGTCTACTTAGCCAAAATCTCATCTTATATTCGTCATGACATCTATCACTGGGGTGAATTTGACACACCCTGAAATCAACATAAACCAGGTCCTCCTAGCATAGACTGGTCCTTTGTTATTGAACATGATAGATAGCCTTGCCTACGCGGAACATTCTCCGAATTACACAAATACACATCTATATTGTCTGAATAATGGTCAGATCAAGATTTTGCTTCGTTCATTTATCACCTTATCACCCTTTTTTATTTTCTTCCTGGAAGTTGTTTTACAGTTCTGAAAACTCAAAAGCAAAATGTTTTTTTAGGCTTTGGTTCAAATACTTTCAGGCATAAGAGGCAATAATCCCAACCTGACTCCTCTGGTTACTGTAAGGTACATCAGTTAAAGTCCTGCATCATATGAGTGAAATAATGTAATTGTGGCGTTAAACTCCAATCAAACAATTTCATATTATTTTTGAGAATATGTGTTTTCTGTAATATAATTGGAACATCAGAATTAGTACAGCCATACTTGTTTTGTTGATTATTATGGACAGGGCTACTCTCGTTTCTCAAATTCTCATATCAGAGCCAAAAAAATCCACACAGTTTATGTTCCAGTGTATATACATGTCTCTACTAGTAAGACAAAAATATCATGACGAGTCACATGTAAGCTTCTGCTGTGAAATGATAAAATATTTCAAAGGCTTATCTGTCATGGACCCTCTCACAGTTGCTTCATTGTGTCCCAAGGCTTATATCTTTAAGATTGGTGTCATATTACACGGAGGTCAATGTTTAAACATATAAGCATTGAACAAGCTGTTGAATTATGTAGTTAACACTGATATTTAATGTCAAATGCGGGCCACCTTGTTGCTCAGTAGGTGGTGCGTTGGACTCTGGTACACCTGATACACAGATTCTGACGACATGTACTGAAGCAGTTGTGTTGCCATGGCAAGTAAGGTCAACATAGACTTAGATCGCTTTGTGAAACTATAAGCAGTCTCTTCAAAATTGTCAGGAGTCTGTTTCAAAATTGTATGTAATCAGTTAAAGTTAAAGTCCAAATTTGAAGGCGAATTTTCACTTGTTAAATAAGTATTTTGAAGCACCCTTAAAAAGCTTTCTAAATGGGCTCTACTTTTAGCACAAACATACTAGACAAGTTTTTTTCTTCTCCAAATCATCTGCTGGTGGTCCGGTGGTGGGGAGGATAATACACTTTTTTTTTCTCTATTTGGATGCTGCTGACAGAATAGAATATAAGTTATTTAACATGTAAAGTTTGATTGGCACAAAGCCTGAGAGGAGGAAGGATGAACACTTTGCAAAGGTGTAAAGCCGATAGAATCCGGATAATTTTAATAAAACAAATAGACTCAGATCGACAACAATTGATTTTTAATTCAGGTGTACTGACAGAGAACTTGCAAGCTAACACAAGACAGATGGTCAATTAGTCTGTATTCTGTCTGGTATTGGTTTTGCAAACGGAACAGGCATTCTATTTCAGTTTCCTGAAGCATTGATATTTACTTCTTGTCATTCTGATTACAGGCCATGCTTCAATGGTTAGCAAATCAGGACGACTATTTATTCATTAAATACTGCTCACAGGTTCAAGTCCCCTTGTCAATTTAATTTGTGCGTCACACTAACAATTACAGGGGTAGTTTTTACAAGCTTTTCCACCTTATATAACTAGGGCAGAATTAGAAAAATATAAGTGAAATATCCTTGGCTTTAAAGCTAAAAAAAAAACGATCAGACAAACAAACCACATGACTTAAGGTATCAGTAAGTAAAGATTGAGCTAAAACGGGATATAAATCATTTTTATCATTTTCCATCTTTATGTTTGATCTCATTCTGTAGTGGCCGTATACATTACTAGAGTATGTTTGAAGCATGGCCATTCTGTCTTTCACCCAGAAGTGGATGAGCATCAATTTTCCAAAATAGCAACCCTGTTTATACTAGATTAGTATATGTGAAATTCAAGGTCAAGTATGGCGTTAAACACCAATGGTTAATCAATCATTCACTTAGATGAGTGGCTGGAAGGAGCTTCCTCCTGCACTGTTTGTTTGATTGGTGTGTAACACCGTACTTCCTCTGGCACTGAGACCTAAGGAAATTACAAGGTATGAATTGTTGCTGCATCTGGCTGAACCCATGCTCATTATGTCCTACATTTGCATTAGTGGTTTCCATCTCTGATTGGACTAGCATGCCAGCATATCAGTGAGATAACCATAAGTACAGCATCAAACAAACCATTGTCCCAGTCCAGTGTGATCATTGTGTGTTAATTTCCATTCCACTGTGATGAATTCATGTGAGTTTATCTTTCCTTCTTCAAGTCAGCATAGGCAGGCGGTTGGGGGGAGGTTCATGCTGCCCTGGTGCTCTCAGAGCTAAAGGGGAACAGAAGCCGATCTGTCTGTGGTGTCTGCACTGCGTCCTGTTGTCCTCCTGTATTTGTCCTGTTCCATCTTTGTTTGTTGCCAGTTGTGTCGAGGGTGGTTTCCTTCACCCATTGGGCTGGCACGTCGTCATATAAGTGAAA
>JARFOD010121792.1:0-14460 GCA_031763545.1 Mopalia muscosa | reverse complement strand
TTTTATTATCGTTATAATTTAACGAAATCAAATGATCGAAATCAACTACACATCAAATAAACCAGTAGTACTTTGAAGCGTTGTTCAAGATGTTAGGGTGTTGACTTTAGATGTGCCTGTTCTGATTTCCTTGGCGGCCATGGTGGGAGATATACGTCAGAGTTGCGGTTAGAGGGGTATCTCCATCCGGACCACCCGGCTTATGTTATCTCAGCGAAACACCTCCCTTAAGACCAGACTTCTACCCTGGGGCAGGATCGTCCATGTTGGTTTTCAGAGAAGGAAGTGGTGGCACGGACGGCGTGGGTTGGGCCGAGGTTTGATAATCACCAAGTTCTCTGTTGCATAAGTCCAAGTGCGATTTCTTTCTCAAAGAATTGTCATCTTTTTATAGAATGGTTCAGCCAATAAACCGTAACATATATATAGGCCTGTATACATCGGTCGAAGACAGAAGCGAATGCAGTGATCAGTGTCAACATCCACACCTTTCTATAAACTATATAAGCGTTTACATCAAACTTAGCCCAGAGCGCATGGCGGCGACGTCGAGCTGACAAGATGTGCTGTGTAAGGAAGGTGTAGCTAACTGCATCACATTTTTTCTGGGCCTAATGATGAATACTAGTATATCTTGTTGACAAGTTGATTTGGCTGCTTGGTTTCTAACACTTGGGATGTTTTACATCATAACATTGCATAACGCCAAAGGAACTCGATAATACCATCTTCCTCTACAATCACGCACACACCATTACACCCATCCACAACTTGACTTCTAGTAAGCCGTCACTACATGAACCCTTTGTTCAAATGAATCAGAAGCAGGTTTGTCAGACGGAGTGATTTGCTTTCAGGGGCATGGGTGTTGTCTTTTTCTTTTTATTGCTTTACGGCTGAACAGAAAAGTCTTGAGCACTAATAAACCGAAAGGGAATATTTTAAAGGCTTGGCCATACAAAAATGAAAATAACTTCTAAGGCTTGGAGGACATTGTGTGTTAAAAGATAAAATGATTCAGTGACAAATAACACTTAAATTGGGGATTCTTCGCTTTACAAATCTGAAATCTATGTTATCTTCAGGTTAATTGTTAAATGGTCTCTGTATGACGTGTGAGATTGTTAAGTACATAGGCCTAGAATTGGAGAGAATTCCTCTCTGCTGCTTGTCCTGAAGCCATTACTCCGGCCCTGTGAAGTCAGTGGGAATGTATCCAGATGTGTTTTAAACTTTATCCTGGGGGCGAGTCTTGAGATTTCCAACAAAGAAAAAAAGTATTGTTTTAAGAGTCATGTAAAAGAAACCTTGTAGCGGAGGTAATTGGTAGCAAATAAGAACTTTACAAACAATATCAGGGTTCTTTTATTGGTCCTTTCCTGCGATAACGAGCTTCTAGCCAGTCGTGCCAGACGTCAAGACCACCAAAAGAATTCTTGAAACAGACACTGGCATTTAAAGGTCTTTATTAAGAGAGATTTAGTTACGCCTCGATGGTATCTCCAGAATCTATAGGCCATCTAAACGTCAATGAATTTGTCCTGTTCCTTGAGTTGGTACTTATCACTACTTATTATCAATGAGAAAGTAAATGTATTACTGTATCTGTGTTGATAAGGTATAGCACGGGACAATTTCACAACATTGTAGATAAAAAAGGCTAAATAATATGCAGAGATATTAAATATGTTTAACACTTAAAAAGCTTTTAGGACGTTATACACTATTTTTAAATGTTTTGATCATGTTATATAAATATTAAGTTTAAATGTTTGAATCAATTATCAATTGCATATTGTTAAAATGTGTTGTGAAAATGTTATCGAAATTTTCTGTTAAGGCAATATATTATACAACTGCTAAAAATTAGTTATGTGCTTATTTCTCTTTGTGTGTGTGTTTTTAAGAAAGTGAAGATTAACACTATTTTCAATATTTTGGGGAAGAACTTTCCAAGTTTGAACAAATTCTAGTTGAGAAAATTTTGATGGTGAAAACCCGTCCGGGATTCGAAAATACGACCATCAGAGTTAGACACCGAATCTGGCGGTTAAGCGGTATATGTAACCGGCATCCACACACAAGGAAGCTATTACCAAAGTAACCGTAACGATTTATTTAAAGTATTAGGCTAATAAATATTATTTGATAATAGTTGAAATCCCTGAAGAACAGAATCGAATATGTCTTAAATGTCAACTTTTTTGTTTCTGCGTTTCACAATCCCATTTACCACCTCACATAAACTGGCTCTTAACGGAATCGGCGAATCGTCGTTAATATTGGATGTAGTCTACTGATGAGACAATTTTGGGGTAACTTACAAATCATATAATTAGAAAGAAAGAAAACTAGTTGCGCTTCTTTTTGACTTCAATCAATCAATCAATCAATCAATCAATCAATCAATCAATCAATCAACCAACCAACTAACCAATGGATGGATGAATGAATGAATGAATGAATGAATGCATGCATGAACGAACGAACGAACGAACGCATCAATCAATCAATCATTAAATCAATCAATCAATCAATCAATCAATAAATCAATAAATCAATCAGTCTTTAACTAGGTATGATTAGAATGTCCAGCAAATACGTACACCCAATGGCCAATATATATATACTACGGCATTTGGTACACTTATATTGGTAAAGTTAATAAACCGATTAGAGTTATGTCCCTTTAGAAGTCATATTTCCACTGAAGAGTGCAAACTTATTCAGGAGCACGGTCATTCCCCAAAATGTACACACACACCCACGTATATTCTGAACAATAATGGTAATCATGTTAAGAACTACCTTTCAGAATAAATCTCACTCAACTTTTAATTAACCTCATTCCAGACTTAATTGAAGTAATTACAGTCTTTAAACTTTATATCGGACTGTTTATATAAATTTTATTTTATAAACTTACGCTATGAAGGTATTTAATGGATAAATTCAGATGAAATGCGATATCTTTGTAAAAACAAAAATAATCTATGTACATGGAACAATTTTATGCAAAGATAAAAAAGCAAACAAAACTTTTGAGTTTTCTTCTGCATACACATCAATTTTGATACAAAACATATTTAAAAAAAGGAAAACATAGGTTTTCAGAGTCAAAAAAAGGATTTGAGTGTAAATGGAAACAAGAAAAGTAATATCACCGTTTCCGATTATATTTTGGGTTTATTATAGAGTGTGGAAACAAGACTAAAAATAATTAAATAAAACCACTTTTATTTCCAATAAATTGGATTTGTATGCAAGCTCCTCCTGGCATACCCTTTCAAATGATTTTTATAAGCCAAAAACACAGGAAAATAACTTATTTATCCCCATTAAGGGCATTTACGAGTTAAAAATACATGCGAAGACTTTGGCGAGTTTAAAGATCTGAAAATGATACATTGTACCGTTACAAATCCATATTAGTGTAGAAAGCTATTGGATTGTTTTTTCTAAATAAAACATATAGTTATATGACACTCTCTCCCAAATCTTACTCACATAGTTAAATTAAGAGATTATTCTGTAATTAGATAGACAGGTGGGAGTCGGGCATAAAGGAGTCCTGATATATAAACTGATTTTTTCAAAGAAAGGCCGAGCTTTAATAGGAGATAAAATACATCGGGTTAGTTTTACAGTGGTATACTATTTGAATTTATAAAGGTTTCCATAAAAAAATTCTAATGGTATTCCAGGTTATAGTTTTTGATGTAATATTATTTTCACAATTATATTTTGCTTCTCGTTTTATTCACTGCAGTAACACAGTTAACATTAGTTTTATAGTCTCATATTTTCATGTCAGCCTATCAACTTTATACATCAATTCAATGATGTAAAATAACATAAATATTACAATATGTGTGGTTGCTCTAAACTTATACTTAGCGTCGTACTTATCTAAACAGAATGTTTATTTTGGTCGAGACTATCGCGTATGATTCTTTGTTAATGATAATCCTTTAGCAAAATGTCTAATGTTAATTAAACTCGTGCCACTTAGTATTTTGTTTCTTTTTGATTATTTCAGTTAACTTCCTCTCATCTGATATTTTCCCCAAATTAAAACTATATCATTATAGGATGCAAACAATGATAAGCACATTCTGCTGGTCGACCTCATTCGACACAGATCAAATCAGCATCAAGATTTTATCCGCAGACATAGAAAATTGTCTTTGTTGTTAGCTACAGGTAAAGAGCCACCATTGGAGAGAAAGTGCATAGGTATATTACTGGGGGTTGACACTTGTATATACAGATACATGTTTATTTGCATTATACATGTAATAGTTGATAGTTCATTTGTTGCTAAAGTAAAATTGATTTTCAGTGGTTTCACCCCACCTCACTCTTTTCATATTTCATATTTGATAGTATACACTTTAATTAGATAATTTTGGGATCTAGACAAAGGTCGACATTGTGGGCCTTATATACATTTTGTGTGCATCATTGAGATTCCTTTTTCTTTGAAGGTATGTGTCAAAAATAACTTATCAACATATCTAAAATTAAATACACAACTTTACATTATAGAAAAGCTAAGAACGTACAACAACAAACCTGTAAAATAAACACCCATGGATCTAAACCCATAAACAATCTAATTTGAATGTTAGTCTGAAAACCTGATACGCTAGCCACTCGGAAATGGTCGGTACATTTCGTAAACATGCACATGCTTCCGAAGAAAGTGTGACTGTCGTCTCTTCCACCATTATCATCGTCTCCTCAGCAATATTTAACCAGGAATAGTGTCATAAATCTATGCTGACGATCTGTGATTGTTGTGCCCCTTCGCCAAAGGTCTACAAATTTGGCTTAATTGCGGCTCTTTTTATTCACTGTATCACGATATTGTATACAACGTGAATAAAACACTTTGCATGCTAATTGCTCCTTCTCAGTATAAAGCTTGTAGGCGTGTTATTGGAATATGTAAATAGTTATGTGTATTTCGGCCATGTGATAACGTCTAATCTTGATGAACACACTGGTATTGATTCCCAAAAGCGTAAGCTCTGTATCCGAGGCAATATTTTACTATGGAAATTCAAGACCTGTTCTAATATAGTTAAAAATCATCTGTTTCGAACTTATTGTTCCAATTTGTATATGCATTCAGGTGGTTAATTCAATACAGGTGCATTTGTAGTTCTAGCATGATGTCTGCTATAAATGGTGTCTTGTTCTTTGGACAGGTGATCAGAAAGTCAGTCTTCTCTTTCACATCCAGACTGGAATCTAGTGAAAATTGTCTAATTTCTGCTATCAGTCAAATTCATATGTTACTTCCATATTGCGTGGAAGATGAAATAATGTTCTGTATATTTAAGTAGTAATCATGATAAGGCACGCCTAACGATTCCAAGTCTGACTTTTCCCACCGTTATAATGTAACAATATACATCTGTCTGAAATAACGAAATATTAATTATTATTATTATTATTGGACACACTAGCTTGCATCAAACTGTTTACCCAGCAACCGTAGGAAGTTAACGCATACACATAAGTTAGAGACGGCATGGAGCCAATTAGTATATTGTTTTGCCAATAAGCGGATTCATATACATTTTTTATTTGATTGGTATTTAATGTCATGCTTATCGCTGTAATAACTTATATACATGGCAATGGACGATATAGTCAAACAGTGAAAGTGTTTTGTGTCTCTGAAAAACAATGTTTCTCCAGTGATAATAAAACACTGTACATATGACTATACTTGAAGCGTACACTGTCTTTAGCAAAAAAGGTGTATAGATACACGATGTATGTGTTGTAGTTGAATTTCATAACATTAGTCAGCGAATATATTAATCTATAAATATTTTTTAAAAAAGAATCGATTCGTAAGTTTCGATTAATAAATACAGGGCGCACCAAGACTGGTTACGGAAATGGTGATCTGACTTGCGATCAAGGCTAGATAGATAATTTAAGGTTTGTCTTCTCACGTTTCTTGGTTGAATTTTTCAAATGACTAGGCCTACATAAATAGTTTAGTTCCCGGTTCTTCACCTAACGAGCTAGTTGATCATATTTAAGGGGAGGTAACTACGCTGCTCTTTGAAAACTGTTTTAATAGTTACTTCCCTTGAATCGGCTTGACGTTTTCTCCTAAAAATGAATCTGAATCCAGACAATTTGACGTTTATTGCAGAATTTCGCTAGCTTACTTGGAAATCATACCGTTATAGTTCTTCTAATCGGTAGTTGCCGGTCACCAAGAGTCGGGTCAATGCATGAGAGTATGCAGATCCCACTTATATTCCAACAGTCCATATTGTCTCACTCGCGACATTAGCAGGATAGCCGAAAACGAGGATTCATAATGAAATACAACACAAAGTTGTCGCCGGACAGATGCAAGACATGTAACCAGTGCTAACAGACTGCACTGCATTTGGTAATGTCTAGTGAACCTCTGGCTGGCCCGTCAATAGATGAAAAACATAGTCTGCTTGACACAATTAAAGATTTGATTAGCTGAAATGAAAATGTATTTTGGACAATGTGCCCACTGTAATGGTTCGTTGTTGTTGTAATACTCCAATTACCTGAACCATAATGCTGAAAACAGCCGTTGCATTGATCTGAATGACATCATGACATAGTCCCGATGTAATGATACATTTGCAAATTGTTGGATGACGACCTCAAAACTTGCGGGAAAATGGTCGAATATTACTACACATGGACAACATGTGGTTTATGACCAAGCGGTCTTTACGCAATAACATGGTGACAAGACGGCATATGGTGTATATACTTACAAGATACACACACATGCATTCTAAAATAAATTCAGTTCTACTTCCTACGTCGAGACATTGACTCTAAGATACGCCCGAGCCATCTTTTTATGCACTTCTTTTATGTGTTGTGCTGTGGCATAGGTCACCCCAAATATTGGCGGAGATTAACGCGATGGCCTGGCATAGCCTACGAGAGTTGTCTTAGTCTCGTCCACTATAGATTCTCTAGCGAGAATACGATTGACACACGTCTAGCATTGCCCTTAACTTGGCCAATCAACACCTCGGAGTCAATGTCTCCACGAGAGGATGATTTTCAGACCTGTGAGAGTTGTCTCCCATGTACTGGCTGAAAACAATTTTCTTGGATTTATTTAAAAATTGCAAGTGACCTCGACGGATTCGAGGTGTTCTTTTAGTTACGGAGAATCCGCCACGAGGGTGTTGCTACAGTAACAGAAAAAAAGTTTAGCCGTATTCTATTGGTGTCCTGATAGAGAGAATGTGGCTTGGGGATTTGCATTCAATGTTTGAAATATCTTTGATTACATCATATCAACGAAACCGACAAGCCGCCACCACGCATGCAATCAAGAGTTAGGTGCAAAGCATTAATAATAAAAAGCAAATGATGCATCTTAATGGCGATCACACTAACCACCTGCAACCCACCCGCAGAACAACCCCCATGACTCAACAACCCACCCACCCCAAAAATAAAGCCACATCCACCCAAGCAATTAACAATTGTGGTTGCTCACATTTTCCAGCATGAGGCCGTTGTCGTAGTTCAGTGGTTAGCGTGTCGGATAACTGATCTTCCTTCAAAGTCCCAAAGCCATCTTCAGGTACATGATGGATTTACACAATGTGACCCCGATAATCACAACACTAGTGCTTTTAACGAGGATTCCTCCTGTTATCACCCACCGTAAATCAGAACCAGAAGTTCATGATTGTTTGTTTGTGTTATTGGGGTTTAATAGCGTACTCAATGGTACATCAGTTATATGAGGTCGTATTGTCCATTTCTTGCTCTGCTTTGCCTAAATATGCTGGGAAACAGTGATTATAACTCATTAAAACAACCGCAATATAAAGTGCAGTTCTTCTTCAATGCTTTGGTTCGTGGTGCGGAGTAAAGTAGATTAATTGCTGGACTTTGCTTTACAAACATAATTATACAAAATTTCTTTTTTATATAAATTTGTCCAGTAAGTGCAACAGTCAAGTATAGTTCTCACTGATGGGCGCATTCCACAATTATTGTCCGTTTGTGATCACCGCTAAATAATCAGACGAGAAGATTGAAACCTCAATTATTGCCTTAAACATGAATATTTTATTGTGAGAGAGCACAGCAAATAGTTCGGTGATCTATCACGAGGACTTTACAGTATCGCCAGGCTGCTATTGGAAACTCTCGAGTCGCTGACGTCTGCCCACTCTACTTTCAACATAAACCAGGCAATGCACAGCCTATAATGGAATCCCTCTACACTATAACAGGGGGTGTTTGGTGCGCTGATGTGATCAACGACGGTTTTCATTCGGTTCAATCTTAACGTCTTACACTAAGTTTTGTTCATCCTAAAAGCAATTTGACAGATTCTCACAGCCGATTTCCTTTTCCTTCTGGTGGCATTTAGGCACATGTCTCTATATGGCTGAATTATTTAGTATTTGCCTTCTGTTGTGTTTGCTTTTAATGACAAATCTTCCGATGATTTCTTTACAGAGGAAAATATATCCTGACAATTCTCTGGTAATTCAATTTAAAGCAATAAAACGGCAAATACACCGCTGAATCAATTCTATTAAACCATGGCAAAATGATGCCCCATCCTGTATGATGGACACCTTAACTGTGTCAGATAATATGATTTACCTGTACAATTGTCTTAAAGGATTGGTTTAACTTGATCTTAGACAATCAGCTCTGCTTATATAAAATTGTATTCGTATCCAACTGACTTAAAATATTCCAATAAACATATAACTGTAGTGTTGTAAAGGCTTTAATGACAGGCATATTACCAATATGGCCTGTTTTAAAATGGAAAATCAGAATTTGCTAGCTGAAGACTAAATATTGAACACCGAGAAGTGTGAGAAGTGTCAAATATTGGTCCATAGCTGATTTGTTATAGCGAATATATTTTATATAAATCAATCATACTCTACAATCATAGACCGGAAGTGAAACGGGCATAGACTCGACAATAGAGATAAAGTTTTGACTTTATGTTATATTTTACACTTTGTCTTTGCCTTTCTGGCGTAAATGTCGTACTCAAGTTTATTGCACTTATATAACGACGAATTGTCAAATTTACACTTTGTCTTACTTAAAAATGGTGGAAAACTGTGATGTAGCCTCATAAAAACCACCCCCGCAATTGCTGAACCACTGCGTGTGAGTTCGGTTGACATGCGTACTCGAACGGGTTAGCGGAATGATCAGCAGATGATCAGCGTTAACGCCTGAACCCGGCATAGGACCTTTTTTTATTGTATAGAGACTTCTAGCTTGTTTATGACACAATAGTGGGTCGACGTCTGGGGCATCAGAATAACGAATTAATAATGACTTGTGATACAAACCACTGCACTCATGGTGTAAATTATTCAGTAAATGTGGTTGCCAAAACCGGAATGTATTGCTATAAAATATAGAATACTATTAGAAGAAATACTCAAATACACAAGACGAGTTTTGGGCGAAACCAAATACACCAAACTATTTTTAGAGAAAGAAATATACATAACTATTTATATACCATCACAAATACAATGAAATACAAAACGCTATATATAGACAATAACAAAAACACACAATCAATATAAATAGTCAAAACACAGACCCATATTTTGACCTATTAAAAAAAAAAACGTACTTGTTACGCGCCTGTAAATACACAATAACGCTTGGAGAATCAAATACTCAGTACACTTTTAGGGCGAAAATTAAATACCCAGGGCCCACTTGCACAAAGCCCTCTTAAGCTAAGGTGACCTTAACACTTAAGGGGATATTTAAGAGGAAAATTAAGATACCCTTACGCCAGTTTCAGAGAGCCCCCTTAAGTCCGTCTCATTAGCGTAAAGATAAGGCGGAACTCTTTTGAGTAGAAGGTATGAATACTCCCCTTTGTTTGAGCACGTGATTTTGACAGATCGGAGACGACAAAATGTCAGAAAAACGGAAAAGAAAGGGGAGCGTACAAAATACACAATAAGATTTACATATTCAATACACAATGCCATATTTATTTACTCAATATATTTGGACATAATCAAATTTATACTACGATTTACATATGCAATATATAATACGATATTTGGACCGAATTAAATACATAATACGATTAACATATTCAGTATTCAATTTTATATTCGGAGAGAATAAAATACATACTACGATTTACATGTCCAATATACAATTCTATATTCGGACAAAATACAAAATACGGTATACAGATTCAATATACAATGCTATTTGTGGACTGAATCAAATACAAAATACGGTATACAGGTGCAATATACAATGCTCTATTTGGACTGAATCATAGACAAAATACGGTATACAGATTCAATATACAATGCTATATTTGGACTGAACCAAATACAAAATACGGTATACAGGTGCAATATACAATGCTCTATTTGGACTGAATCAAATACAAAATAAGGTATACAGATTAAATATACAATGCTCTATTTGGACTGAATCAAATACAAACTACGGTATACAGATTCAATATACAAGGCTCTATTTGGACTGAATCAAATACAAAATACGGTATACAGATTCAATATACAATGCTATATTTGGACTGAATCAAATACAAAATACGGTATACAGATTCAATATACAAGGCTCTATTTGGACTGAATCATAGACAAAATACGGTATACAGATTCAATATACAAGGCTCTATTTGGTTTGAATGAAATACAAAATACGGTATACAGATTCAATATACAATGCTCTATTTGGTTTGAATGAAATACAAAATACACTATACTGATTCAATATACAATGCTCTATTTGGTTTGAATGAAATACAAAATACACTATACTGATTCAATATACAATGCTATATTTGGACTGAATCAAAAAAAAAACACAGTATACAGATTCAATATACAATGCTCTATTAATATAAAATACACTATACTGATTCAATATGCAATGCTTTATTTGGATTGAATCAAATACAAAATACGGTATACAGATTCAAAATACAATCCTATATTTGGACGGAATCATATACAAAATACGGTATACTGATTCAATATACAAGGCTCTATTTGGACTGAATCATAGACAAAATACGGTATACAGATTCAATATACAATGCTCTATTTGGACTGAATCATATACAAAATACAGTATACAGATTCAATATACAAGGCTCTATTTGGACTGAATCAAATACAAAATACGGTATACTGATTCAATATACAATGAAATGCTTAAACAGAATCAAATGCACATCAACAGCACCATACAAGTTTACATTTATAAATAAATATACACTGTAAATATACAATATACAAATATATGCCACTATGTTTAGTAAGAATTAAATACGTGGTACTATATTTAAATAAGTCAATAGAATTAAATACATATTACTATATATAATAGAATCTAATATACAACCTTATTCTGACAGAATAAAATACACGTACAATATTAATACTGAATCAAGAACGCAATACAATAATGAACAGAAGTTGTTATCCATATGCATTATGCTATTATAAATGACAACTTAAAGGTAAATACAATATTTGCAAAAATCAATATAACAATACCGTTTGGCCATTCATATACAATAACACTGATATCACTTATATATAATACTATACTTAGACATTTCAAATACTATATTTACATAAACTGGAATACACAACACATATTAAGGTACACAATACTATATTTACACAGAACCAGAAACACAAATCTACATTTATACAGAATATAAATACAGAATCGAATACAAAATTACCATATTTTGACAGAATCGAATACATAATTACTATATTAAGACAGAATTGAATACAAACTTACCGTGTTTGGATAGAATCGAATACAAAATTACCGTAATTAAACAGAATGTTTAAATGTTTCTGTTATTAATTTATTATTCGTTTCGTGTTATAAAAAACATATATTTTTGATTGGTTCCAAATCAGTTTGTTATAAGATACGCTTGTATCGTTTTATTGCAAACAAGATTTAAATGCTTTACAATGTGTTCATCAAAATTTAAGACATGACGTAAATTTAAATACATTTTTTTCTCTCAATTTGTTGCTGCACAAGTCAACATGAGAAATTTGAGAGCAAAAGGAAACAACGGGAAAATAAACGTTACTGGATATTTATTTCTTGAAATAATGTTATGTTAAAAGCATGATTCAGTAATCTGTGAAGAGAAAGTCCGGATTTTTAAGGTTTTCAATCGATGAACATTATCTGGCAACGGATTGTTTGAGCCTCAATTCGACTACTTGCCATTGATGAACCTAGCGATATAACTTGATAGCGACAACTACAAAGTTATATGTTTAGAGGCTATTTGCAGCTAGCGCTTATAGACATGTACAAGCGACAGTGTAAAACAAAACATACGCAATTAAAATATAATCAGCGGAAAATGCGAAGTATAATTTTTTCATTATTTTTCATTTTCTGTAATTTGGTCATAATGGCATCCATCAAACTGTCCTGTGGGTGATATTTAATATGGGATTGATTGTGCTGAGTTGACAAGGGAGTGGGACTATGTTCACACCTCCAGTCTGCCGGGATACTTAACCGACGAGGGAGAACATTCTACAGGATTCGAGATGATTGTCGAGTCCTACTAGATGGGAGATCAGGCAACTAATCCAATTTCTACATTCAATATTCAGCCAAACCACTTTTTCTTATGACATGATTGACAAGCCGCTGTCAAAACGAATTGTTCTCGTTGCTCGTTACGGCTCTGATAATTAGAGTCCCGAGAACGATTCCGTGGGTTTTGTAATAGAGTATGTCGATGATTAAGCGGGCCAGGGTACGCTAATAAGATTACCAGAACGTAGCAGGCAATTCTCGTCCCCACTGCTGCTCCTGGCCGATTGATTTTACCATATTCCTGTCATCGAGTACAACCACCACGTATTGAGTATCTTACACGACATATGTATATATGCCAGCATTTCCTGTGTTTGTACAATGTAATATATATACGTAGGTGTATTAACGAATGATGTCTCAATACACCGCTTCTCATATTGAGTGCAACTAGTAATGGCTGCAATGAAACATAATCAATTCTATTCCCATTTCTTATTGCATATTAAAACGAGCTAAGCGATAGATACATCAGTTCGTTTGTTGGTTTGCTTTACTCATTGTGCTGGTACAACTTCATATGGGTGAAGTACAGCGTCAAACTCCAATCAAACAAACATACAAACAAACAAACACACACCGGTGCAATAGGGAGCTTGTCAAATTGTATGGTTTTTTCTATATATCTAAAGTGTTGTAGATCAAACTATCCGTTCCAAGCTGATGGTCATACAATATGTAATCCTATATAATCGTGGAATTTGTATCTTATATATACCTGCATGAATTCAGATCGATTGTGTTTTTCTCATTGTATGTTGCTATTTCTGATTAGTTCACAATTTTATTTGTTTGTTTTGACACAATAGTTTAGAGTTTTATTTAATTTAACTCAAAATACATACGGTTAACAATTATCGATGAAACTTTTATTTATTTTAATACAATTAATTTAAATTTGCAAATTGTTAGTCACAATATAAGCTTCTAGTTTAACGTGCAGTTCGCTTTAATAAGCGAAAATTATATCTATATCCCGTGTGGTTGCTGGGAATAAAGTCATAGGTCGAGGTTGTATATCATCTCTACAAATGGAAGGGGAGGGGCTTAAAAATGCAGCTATTTGGTTCGCTTCACGATCAGGCTTCATTTCAGGTCCCGCCCACATGATCAAGTCCGCTAAGCTTATAGTGTAGCTATAGTGGTGCTAAAACTAGTTAAAATACGTCACTTTATCTACTTATTTAAAACAATTATAAACTAATATAAATAAAATTACTTCATTGTTTTGAATGGTACATGATTGAAGCCGTGTTTAAGGGTATCTCCATTATAAGACAAGTTCACAACTATACATCGCCGCAGTTGGTTGAATTAAATTCGGACTTATGTATACAGTTTGATTTTAACTTCAACTTAATATACGGTTTCTATCATATTTATAATATATTATCGGGTCATTTGTTATGCATATCGGTCAAGACCACACAGGTTCTGGGTTAAATAAATTTATGTTTTCTGTATTATTTTAAATAACTCTTTAAAAGAACATTTTCGTGACAGCACAACTAAATTAACTTCATAAAAATATTGTGAAAAAATGTACAGTAAAACTGAAAAGATTAAATGTTCGTACAGCTTCTAGTTATTTTTGGCAATCGTGTTAAAAATGATACATGATGAATATCATCGACCACGTTAATAAGCCCTGGCAATATTTACATGCTACTTGTAGATAATGAATAATTTGTGTGTCTTAGAAAGTGAAGATTAACAGTATTTTCGTTATTTTGGAATAATACTTTCTTAGTTAGAACATATACCTGTTCAGAA
>JARFOD010121781.1:0-12986 GCA_031763545.1 Mopalia muscosa | reverse complement strand
CCCCCCCCCCCCCCCCCCCCCCCCCCAAACCTGGGCAGTGGGCACTACAATACAGCTCTGAAGGGCTTTATTGTTCCACCCTACCCTTTGAAGTTTTCTGAGAGAGATTTTACACAGTAATCTGGGTCACAGTGACTTTGCGTCCCTTTGTATTCTTGTTGTGCAACAGTGTTACAATTTAAAACAAGTGTTTCAAAATGTAAGGAGCTATCTGCTTACCTATATAATGGCAGTACTTTCCTTAGTGTGACCATTGGGATAGCATTTTTGTTTTGTTTGAATAGATTCTAGTGCAATAAATCAGCACACTGTCACTGGTCCTGGGAAAAATTCTCTCCCAAATCACTACATATTCACTTTCTATACGACACAAAAATTAAATTATTTCACCTACATACAATGATGCTGACTGAAACTCCTCTAAAATGCTTTAGAAAGTTAACATAAAACAATTAATTTTAACTGATGATCATTTCTTTGAATGTTAGAATGAAATATATAATACAATCATGAATATTGAGGTGTATGTAAATTTAGTTTGTTTTGCAAATCATACAGCATTTACATGTACTTGTGTTTTATAAAAAAATTTGTTATGTAATATTTGGACAATCTTGTCTCCCAGAGATACTCTCATAGCTGATTAAAACAAAAGGAGTTGTTCAGTGCAGTTAACATACTTTTTTGCATTTATAACACATATATGCTACATGTATACAGGTGAGAAAGAAATTATACATGAATAATGAGGTGTCAAATGGGCCAAATGTCATGTTGCATGATGTTGGTAACTAATGTCAACATCCCATATCCCACAGGTACACACATGGGTGACACTCTGCCATAATTCATGTATGCCTTTATAACCCTGGTCAGTGGGTATTGCCTATACTTCAAGCACTTCAATATTATTATTTATTCACTACTGCACCCACCAGTAAGTACATCTATGTTCTATAAGATAAATCACACTGACTAAAACATGATTTGTTCAGGTTTATAATACAAGTATATTCTTCTTCAAGGGTTTTCTAAAGAAAAATCTACAAGCTACTTTATTAGCTGGCTGTAGATAAATAAAAATATCCAATTCGGCACAAAAATATTTGGTATTCACCATTTCATGGCAAAAAGAAAAAGATTAAATTGAAAAGCAATAACTTTAGATTGCATTTGGGTTAACGGTCATGCACTGTAATCTAAGGGATGTTTTTTTTCAACCTTCTATCTCACTGCACGTAGGCCAATGATCTCGGTTTTCTACTGTTTTCTATCGATTAACAGATTTTCGATACATATGCCTGTATCATTGGTAAATTAACCAGATTTCATGTTTACAAAGTCTGTGTTCAGTGTTTGTCATATAACATATATAATATCATGTGTCTTAAAACACTGTGACTCTTGACATGCCTGGTAAATGTTGCCTCTTTAAGCTCCCAGAGCACCAGGGCAACAGGAAGTTGATCTGTTTGTGATGTTTTGTATTGCGTCCTGTTTTTGTCATGTCTTGTCTTTGTTTGTCAGTGGCGTCAAGGATACTTTCCATCATCCATTTGGCTGACACACTGTCCTACAAGTGAAATAACCTTAAAGATATGTATGGAGTTAAACCTGAATCAAACAAACAATAACTTGAGATGTACATGAAGGTTGTCTCAGTATTAGCATTGAATCATTTCAGGAACTAAAATATTTCATTAGGCCAATTAAAAACAAAATGTTAATTGAGCCTTAAACATCAAAGAAATGCTAATTAGCTTTCATTAACAAAGTCCTAATTAGAAAACATTCTATAATTTTAAAACAATTTGCTGTTACTATACATACATGTATATTTTTTTAATTACTATTCATTACCTTTCCCCGGTACATATACATGTATACTAGAAATCTCTCAAATGACCGAAGTTCATGTAATTATAGAATTTCATTTTTAACACCAGAGCCAAAGGCGAGGGTTTTCTCCATTTTTTTTTTTTTTTTTCCATCATATTTAACCAAGGAATAAGGTGAATGGACAATCTGTCTTCATATTATAAGCAAAATACATTGTATCAGAAGAGTTACATTTGTATATATAGTTATATACATTACAAAGCTGCGTTTTTGTTTAGATTTATTCAGTTTTTTAACTCACCGTTAACATTAGATAATATCACTTGTTTTCTACTTTACTCAACTCTTTCTGGGTTATTAATTTTATGTTAATTGCTCTCAAATAGTGCCTTCTGGCTTGATTCATTTCAATAAATATTTTTCTGGTAAATAAATTTCTGATCATTTGTTTACATTTATCAGCGGAAGTTGATGATTATTGTTTCTTATACTCAATAATGACAATTGATGTCATTAACAATTGAGTCATGACAATGTAAGCCATTTTGGAGAAGATACCAGAATCTTAGCCATAAATCAAAAGTATGCTGTCCGAAATGTTCGTTTTGCTTCACTTTTTAAATAACTGGGTATCCAATTAACACTTTCCCATCTTTTAAATGTTAGAGTTTTTTAAAACAGGGTGTCCAAATGAGGCAATTGTTCAATTCAGGGTGTCCAAAGGACCGGTACACACCCCTTTGCCTCAGCCCTTGAACTGAGTGCTTGTGCCTCTGTCGTTTCTGTCCCTCCACAAAAATTACTGTCCTAAATTATACTTTATTTTAGTTAAACTTACCATCAAAAAACATGTGACTATTAGTTAAAAATGTGCTAAATATATTGATTTGAAAACTGAATGGACTGGATCTATTTAAGTGACCAAATTTTCTAATGTTTCCTATTTTGCATCGTTCAGGCATCAGTTCTCTTGTGGAAAAAAACACGCCACAATATTAGCTTTATGTCTTCCTGTCCTTGGTTTGAACATAAAGCAATAAAAGCCTTAGTTGTAAATGGTGTTCAGGTAATTTGTACAGGAATTGGCCTTTCCAGCTGCAATTTGTCTTTATAGGTTTTCTCTGCAGTATCATCACTTCCTGCACTGTCAGTGCCGAACATTTCTCAATAAATCATTCAAGGAGTCAGATAGACTGCTTACTTGAATACTCATGAAGGTCCAAAAATGTCCAATACATGTATAACATCTGCTGGGATAGATTCTTGTGTGGTTAAACAGGGATTGATAAAAGCTCACTTCATCTGAAAAATATTAGGTTTTCCCTTTTCAACTACAAATATTCAACATTTGATCAAAATTCAACTTTATTCAGAGCTTTTGATTTTAATATGCAGAGTATAGCTGTCATATGTTATTTTATTAACACTAATGCATGCTCCTGTCATGGCTGAGAAGTAGCATGTGCACTTAATAATCCTACAATGATTCACGCTCACAAGATCGAGTTCATCTGTTGACCACAGGTACTGTACATGTATATGAGTGAGTGACATGATGTGGTTCTGTCAATCTTTGTGGTGGTTTTTACAAGTTTTTTCCCCTATTTTCCATTGTAATTAGCCAAGGAACTGTGTGAAGTGGACAATCCGTCATCATATAAGTAAATTACCCTTGAGTTAGACATTAAACTGTAATGAAACAAATGAACAAATCGTTGTATCAGTCCCACTATCATGTCCATCTATCGACCCTCAGGTATAGTGAGTCATGCAATATGTCTCCCAGTAATCACAGTGGTGGATTTTTCTGGTGTTTCTTCTACCTTTTCCACCATAATGAGACAAGAAACTGTGAAGTGGACAATCTGTCGTCATATAATTGAAATACACATGACTTGAGTATGACGTTTAATCCAAATCAAATCAGATCAAAATAATGTACATGGTCAAGGGTTTGATAGCTGTGTATTTCAACAGTACAAAGCTTGAGAAATGCAGCCTTAAAATGGGGGTGCTAGCTATGTTGGAAAATTAATGTTCCTCCTGTGCTATAAAGTACGGCATGATTGAGTTCCTGTACACTGTATACCCTATCTTTAACCAGAAGTCACATCTGCTGTAAGTTATAACGAAAAATTTATATTACCTCAAAAGAAGAAAAAAAAAACATTTTTCAATCTTGCTGTTTATTCATACATGAAGAATCTTTCCAGTGTATAATTTAGCTGTAGGAAGTCTAGCCAATGTAATGATGGCCGATAGCCTGATACATGTATACATCTCAGTGTGAACCCTGCTTAGCCTTGTGGTTTCCTTCTGTGAGATATTTACATGTTGGATCTGTGCACTTCAACTATCTTCAGCCCCTGAAGAATTCCACACTGGTAATGGCAGGTTCTTGTTTAGATAGAGATATCTGACGATTGTAAGATGTGTGGTGATAATCACTCACCACTGGCCAGTCCTTTCTTAACAGCAGTCTAACAGTTAACTAAACCATCAGGCTGAGCTAGGCTCGTCTGTTATACATGTAGGCATGTGCTGTAATCTTTTTCTGCATTATAATCTTTATAATAAGTTATCTAAAATTTTGGGAAATAGCCACACCTTTGCTTTTGTCGCTGCTTTGCTAATTATCAAAATTAGCTTACATGTAATTTGTCAAAATCAGGGGCAAAGTGCAAATTTGGATGAAAACAGCAAAAAAAATAATGTCTGAACTTTTGCATATTTTGCAGTTTGCATATCCATGGCCCATGGGAAGACCCTGTTCAGTTCATCCTCCTGAACAGCACAGGCCTGTAAACCACATTGTTAGCCAAACTTATTCTGTAGCTCAGAGCCTCAGACTCTTACTCATAAAAATTACGGGCCCACCTCTGTGGCTTAACTGGTAGCGAGCCTGTTGGCTTACTTAACTGAACCTGCTTCAAAGTACTGTTCACTGGATTGCGTCCGCCTGTCGACCATCAGGTATATGAGGGAGCCACATGTGATTATGATGTCAGTATCAGGATTTGAAATATAATTGTAAAATTTATATTTTGATTATATATTGTTTAAGACTCATATGTGGCTTGTATTAAATAAATTGTTTATACAAACTTCTAAACTACATGTACAAGCAATCCATTTAACTAGTAAAAGTCGCGGCCATGGCTTAGTGATAGCGTGTGCGTTTACTTAACTGAAGCTGCTTGGATGTACCGTTTACCAGATCGAGTCTACCTGTCATCCATCAGGTATATGAGCTAGTCACATGTTGTGGCTCGGGCAATAGCAGGGGTGGTTTTTACGAGGTTTCCTCTTGGTTGTCCACCATAATAAGACTAGGTGCAATGTGAATTGATAATCCATCGTCATATAAGTGAAATTCCCTTGAGTACGACGTTAAACCCCAGTCAAACAAATAAACAAAGTACACTGTAGTATAAGTTATGTGGAGTAGCTCAGTACATGTTGTTTAATTTATTTTGTCGCTCAGTTTATAGTGTTCATTAACATACATGTAGCACTCTCAGTCAATTTTGGACTGTTTTTGAGAATTTTTTTATTGTTAATCGCTGAGGACCAACAGTTATTTTCATGTTTGCAATATTTCCATGATTCAATTACTTGTAGACAACAATACTGTAGGACAATGGAGTTGTATTTAAAATAAATGGAATTTATTAAAATACATGTAGTTGTATATTGACAACGAAATTAATTCGGGATTGAAATATTTTGGTTGCCCATACATTTTCCGTAACTAAAATGGCTCTGGAAACTTCTCTTAATAAAGAATAATATAATATCACATCTTAATATAGCAGCCATGGACATTCCTCTAGTACCTGTTACAGTTAGAGACCTAGCCAAGAAAATACATGTATGTTTAAACCAGCAACATTTGTATTACTTATAAAGCATTCATGTGTAATTCATTGCTATGAAGTCCGTTTTGCTCCTAAATGACTAGTATGCTATTAAAGCATGCATCTGGGGAATGGTTGCCAGGTGAATGAGATACCTTGGGTACAGCTCTAAATGCCAATTACCATTCCATCAAATGAATATGTAACATAACCTGATGTATTTCCAGTAGGAATGGCCAGTAAAATAACCTGGAATAAATGACATAAAATTGATTGACTATATTTTATTTGTAATCATGAACATTGTATTTTTCTCTTCTTTCAGGGCTCTTTTGTCAGCTGGTATAATGGTGAAACATTATATTGATAGAAACCAACAAGTTTTATCAAAGGTAAGCTATAATAATAACATTCAGACTTTAGTACAGTCCCATTATGAATCTATGTCAAACAGACAAACAATCTTTCGGTCCGTGGGACACTGTCACATTTCAATGATTTAATCATTGCAGACTAGTTAAGCATATTGTTGGCGAGTTATGTTGACAAACTACTGATTCCGTTTTCCGTTTGAAGATTCAGTGGCCTGCTTGAAGATTCAGTTGTGTATTTGGGATTCATTTGTCTTTGAAGATTCAGTAATTTGTCTGATTGGAGATTCCGTTGTCTGTTTGGAGAATCAGTTGTCCAATTGAAGATTCATTTGTCTTTGAAGATTTAGTTGTCAAATTGAAGATTCAATTGTGTGTTTGGAGATTCAGTTGTCTGATTGGAGATTTATTTGTCTGATTGGAGATTCAGTTGTCTGGTTAGAGATTCAGTTGTCTGTTTGGAGGTTCAGTTGTCCAATTAATGATTCATTTGTCTGTTTCGAGATTCAGTTGCGTGTTTGGAGATTCAGTTGTCCAATTGAAGATTCAGTTGTCTGTTTGTAGATTCAGTTGTCTGTTTGTAGATTCAGTTGTCTGTTTGTAGATTAAGTTGTCTGTTTGTAGATTTAGTTGTCCAATTGATGATTCATTTGTCTGTTTGAAGATTCATTTGTAATAATAATAATAATAAAACTTTATTTTCTGAGGGTTGATAAAACTCAGTCAACAGTTTGTTGATCTTCCCCGAGGCCCTCCTTTCACACATACACACACAGACACTCACAAATATAGATTAAATAACTTAGAAAGACCAAAAAATAAAATAAAAAAAATAAAATAAAAAAAAAGGTGTCCAGGAAAGATTGAACATCCCTAGTACTATCATGTGTCATTTGGTGGTCATAATTACTGTTGTAAGATTGTGGTATGACTTCAATAACTTTTTGCACTATCATAGTAATTATTGAACAGTAAAATTTTTGGATTAACTTCAAACTTTGAATGTAGCTTCTTCCTGTTAAGACAACAGATGGGATAGCCTTGTGTATCAAAAAATCTCTTCTGTTACAGCTCCATACAACAATAATATGTTTGTGTACTCAATCAATATGCAATAGATTTATGTTTTTAGCAGATCATTTGAATATTGGTTTGTTTGTTAACAGACAGTAGAACACTGTTATTACCATGGTACAGTGAAGAAAGATGAATGGTCAGCCGTAGCTGTCAGCACATGCAATGGAATTAGGTAAGAAACTACATGTAACACCCATTGAGTTTTTTTATTTATCATAATATATGCTTTCTGGTTTGTCTGTTTGTTTGATAAGGTTTTAACTTCATACTTACAAGTTACATGTACATGTAAGGTTATTTCATTCACATGACAGTATGCCAGGCCAATGGGTGAGCGAATCCCTCCTAGATGTCTCTTGCAATAAACAAAGACAAGACATAACAACAGATTGGCTTCATGCTGCCCATTAGCTCTGAGTACACCAGAGCAACAGGAAATGACTGAAAAAATATACAAAAATTACTATCAGCTTAGTTTTATTAGGGTTTTTAAGGCCATACTTAAGGTAATTAACTTTTATGAAGACCCTCCATCCTAAAGAGCTAAGAAAACTCACATCACTGGCAAGACAGAACACTCACGAACCACAAAACCAAAGCTATCACAAATTAAAAATAATAGTGTTTTATGAATATATTTTTTGTTCAGCTTGACTAACCTTTTTACCTTGTTAACAGTTTTGGTGACAAATTATACCTGACTTGAGTGACATTAGATTCACCCATTTCACGCTTCAGCGCTCCCATCATATATCACATTAAATATCTTATATATGATCATGTGAATAAGATATAGGTCTACAACTAGTCATATAATTACCAATCATTTAAGCATTTTGGTTATCTACATAAAATAATAAATTTTCAAAATAAGAAAACTTGTATAAAAATTAAAGAAAAATGACAATATTAAGAAAAATGTATTTAGGATATTTATTATATAATTTATTTTTATTACTTTGTTTTAGAGGTGTTATTCAGCTTCATAATGAAACCTACATTATACAGCCTCTGTTGGGTGGAGATGAAGGGGTAAGTCCGTTCTTCAATGTCTCTTTTATTCTAACCTTAAGCCAGGGACAATAAGCAGTTCTGTGAGATGAAAACTCAAAATAAATGCTTCTTGAATTACTTATTCAAACTGTGGAAACTGCAAACACTCTTGTAATCGGATGAGTTCTCTGGCCATCAAATAAACGATATACATGTATCCTTCATCGTGGCGTAAAACACCAATCAATTTAAAAATCGTTTAAAAGATATTAGGAGATAGTTATTAGAAATTTACATGTGCATGGTGTAGCAACAACATATACATGAGCTCTCATGCATCTTTGTATATAAAATCAACTGTCCCATTCATTTCTCAACAGTTTAAGAAATGAATATTTTATGCTGTGTCCTGTGTAATACATGTACATGTTATGATGTTTATGTAATGTGTAATATATTTTACAAAAATTGTTCATCGATTGCGAATTGGATTTTGTTATCTGCAAATTTTCTTTATTTCTATCTTGAATTGGATATGCATATAAATCCTGTGTGCAACAAGAAAATAGGCCTTAATTTTGAATTAGTCTATAATTTGATAAATGGTTTTGAGGAAAACAATTTTGGAGCAATTTTTTGAGTGGGTGAGTAAGCGTATGGTTTGAATTAAACTCTGGCTGGCTGTGGCCTCTTGCTGCTCTGCTGGCTGGCTGAAGCTGACTGACTTGCTGACTGGCTTCCCAGTCTGAGCTCACCATGATGTATGGTCATATTGATTCCAGGAGATGTAATCTTGTCTGCTCAGAATCCCGATAGAATTATCACCATTAGCTGAGGCGTCTCCGGAGATTTCCTCTCTATATTTGTTTTCAGTTAACAGATGACCAGCTGCATATGAACGCTCAAATCCTTTTGCAATCTACATATCAGACCCTTTTTATTATGGCTGATTTTTTTTTTCCTTCACCCAATTTCTTAAGAATCCTATTTCATCTGCTTTAAAGCTAGATTGAATGCATTACATGTATTTATATCTTTAAAACGATATCTTTGAAACTCTCTAAACAAATTTAGGTTTACGGTTTCGTTGTTTAATCTCTTACATTACATATTCAAATTATATGCCCCGTGCCTCTTTTTTGCAAGCCCTCTGGTTAGGGGCAGTGTGTTTGAAGAGCAGCAATGTTGTTTTTACTAGCATTCATTAACTTTCCAACATTATTACACCTCACAATTTATGATTGTTCTAGTGTCCATCATTGATGGAATACGCCATCATCATACAAGCGAAATACGTGTATCATTAAGCACAGAATAGATCATCAATCAACCAATCAATCAATCATTTCTATCAAGTATTAATGTTTAAAAGAATGCATTTCAGCTGTGCAATTATACTAAAACCCTTACTAGTGTGATGCTCAAATGCACAATAACCTTTGTCATTAATAAAGAAAAAAAACCCACAGAAATAAAGAAGTCTAACTTAATTCTTTAAAATGTACCTTTTCTTATAAAAAATATTTTAATTTGTTTTGCCTAAAGTGATTTGACACATTAAATTATAACATGTGTTGAACAGTTTTAAGTGAGCACTTGTGTTGCTTATCTGAATCTATGAAAACAAGAAAATTAACATTTTATTGCTCGTACATGATGATGTATCTAAATCATGTGGTCACAATTTACATTACTGATAAAAACCAGGCGTGTCAATGAATACAGATTGAATTAATGATTTCTCCAGGTTTTATACAACACCAATAAATTAGGAAACATATTCTGAGTTTACACATGTGTCCGAGTCTGCACAGTGCTGGCCTATGAGGTCCGTACATGCAGTATTTAGATTGCATATGCTTACACTGTAGGACATCCACCTGTGTACAATCTATTCCTTTAGAACACATATTGATTTATTCAGCTGTACATTTCCTTTTTACATGTGTAGTGCACTTACAAACTTATATGTATCTGGATCAATTATCAGTCAACTGAAGACCGTAAAAGTCTAGTGTCCAGTAAGTCATAATTTCCGAAAGAAAGCACCAAGAAAATTCTACATCAAGAAATATTTGTTAAATTGTATGCAATCCTTGACTCATTATTTGGGTTTATTACCAAATCTCCATAACAATTAATGTGTGATTCAAGCTCTTCCACTTCATTTTACACTTGCATGTACTGGCACATGCCCTTTGATCCTGTTTAACACTTTTATAAACATAGATTGCAAACATTACAGAAAAATTACAAATTTTATAATGTTTTTTTTTGTCTTGCACCAGCTGTACCCCTTTGAAATCAAATGAGCTTTGTCATGCTTTGATACCATAGGCACATGGACACATTTACATTATAATCTTGATATAAATGCTCATTGATTATTTTATGAAGCAGAAAAAGATGAAAGCTAGCCGTGTGTACATTAAGGTATAACCGGTGTCATTGCACAAACAAAAAGCCTATGGTGACTCACAGTATTGATTTACCATTGTCTCATCGAGATCTCTGTAACCATGCCTCAATCTCGTGATCCCACTTCAGTCTCTATTCTACACATAGGCACTACCGTTTAGGATTTTTGAAAGTTATATATCATCATTTTTGTCCAATAAATACTAAATGTACAATTCCATTTTTTATTGCTTTTTTGCTTAACATTTCCATTTGAAAGCCTAGCATGAAGGGGCTTGCCCTGTTACGAAAATTACTTCTTCAATTCAAAAAAGGACTGTCTCGTTACCATTGAAACATAGTGGCATATGTGAATGACACGAAAATTTGAGAAAATATTGCTTATCTTTTAATACGATGTCATCCAATCATGACTTTCCCGATGATGGCAAAATAAACTACCAAAATATTGAAGTCAAAATGAGTCTTTCGTTCTTCGGAGTAACACTACTCTTGTGCTATGCTAAACTTATAAGTGGAAATCATGGATCATCCAGTAAATTACTGTAATATTGCCTTACTTAAGTTGAGATGAATTGCGTTATTAAAGAAGCTATATTTTAACATCCAATGAACATATACTGTTCCTATCATGAACCCTCCCCCCCACCCACCCACACACACCCCTTTCCTCCCCTCCATCTCCCTCCCCATCTCGGTAAAGACCACATTTAGCATATCCCGGACCTGATATTCATGTAAGTGAATCTCTGTATAATCATGTACAATTTACGAGCTATATTTGACACAATTTCTCTCCCTGAAAAGTGAATCCGAAAGTAGAGTGGGATAATTTGTTGTAATGATTTGTGAACAGTGATAATCTGTGATCCCTCTAATGCCTATTCTGTCAGGTTAGGCTTATAGGTCAGTCTGTGACTGACATAAGAAACAGTTAAGTGACTTGATATCGCTGAGCAAACATAGCTCAACACTGTGTCAATATTTAAACTTAGAAAGGAAACACTGTAGACATTAAACAAGACAAGAAAGATAGCCCTGTATAACCCCACTATATATACCTGCAAATATAGTACATGGGTAATCAGTGAGGATATTTTAGTAGTGTCCCAGTCATAAAATAACAGAAAACATTTTCCCAGGTTTAGTAACATACACATTCTGAACTGCATATATTTCATTTGGAATTCTGTAAGATATTGATGAATACACAACGATAATGTCAGAAAAGACATGTGAAATATGCATTTAACTTTGGTAATCTACTGTATATTAGGTCAGGTCCGACATTATAAACATAAATGGACCAGAAATCCACTCTCTGTCTTAACATAAGCCAAGGTCTAAAAAAAAAGTGTCATTTCCTCTAACCCTACAGACCCTACAGAATAGCTCAGTGTCCAAAGTTTTTACTTTTTTTTTTTTTACATATCGAAATTTTTTTTTTTTTTTCGAAATATTGTCATATTTTGATAGCAAACTCATTTTTTAAACGTTTTTCGATCATGCAAGCATCTGTATTAGTTTTATTTAATATCTACTGTTTTTTACGTCTACAAAAACAAAATTGACAAAATTAAAAAAAATCCTACCAATGTAGCCCATATTTTTTAGGCCGTTGGAGGAAACACAGCATTTTTTGGGGGCCTAACTAATTGTATTAGATATGTGATATTAGGGATGAATAGAAGTCATTTTTATGTGTGTGCTTTAAATAAAACTCAATTTTTTGGATTAAACAAAATTGTGTTGGGTACTCTTTGGTGTCACATATTGAATATTTTTTAAATGTGATATCCTTTATAATAAAAGATCTTAACTGTTTTCTTAAATGGGCACTCATTGGACTGTTAATGATTTTATAAGTATGTGCATGTAATCAAACCTGTAAGTGGACCAAAGTCCTGTTTTGCTCTGAATTGTCACATAAATAAATAAATTAAATTAAAAAAATACGACTTCTGTTAATCTCAAGATGATTTACATGTCAATGAACTGAATCTCACACCAAAAAGTGTTATCCCTAAATAACGAAAATAATGTTAATAAACTACAAGTCTACAACATTCAAATTTGTTTCTGTTGACTTCATTTTAGCTGAAAAATACATGAGTTAGGATTTAGATTTGGATGATATATACACTGAGAAATAAATGAATGAATATGTTGTATTTTTCAGCTGAGGCATCCCCATGTATTATATAAAGCCACTGTATCTGACAGTGAAACATGTGGTATGTATAATTTTATTCATTTGGTTAGTTCACTTTTATGAGAAAGTTATGGTCTGTTATATTTTGATATTTTACCTGTCGTCAAGGTTTGATATTTTACCTGTCATAAAGGTTTGATGTTTTACCTTTTATTATGGTATAATATTTTACATCTCATCAAGGTTTGATATTTTACCTCAATTACCCGTCATCAAGGT
>JARFOD010121780.1:0-28775 GCA_031763545.1 Mopalia muscosa | reverse complement strand
CCCCCCCCCCCCCCCCCCCCCCCCCCCCCCACGAAACAGACGAGGTACTGAGATATCAATGATCAATGCAACATGCATCTGAGCGGTATTGGAGTGTTGAGACATTATTTGAAGTGGATCCCAACACAAGTCATTCTATACATCATATAGATGTACTTCAAGATATCCACAGGGCGTACAGGCGTCTCGACAACAAGCTTACGCCACATCTGATTATCTAACGTCAATAAAGTCCAGGAACGTTGGGATAACGGTTAAAAATCAACGGTCTCTTCATGTTCCTTAGTTCAAATCAAATGCAACCGAGTATGTTTCTATACCCAATGTTTGAAAAGCCTGGCAAGTCACATGCATTGTCGTAAGGTCATACGGAACAAATTTGTACAGCTGTAGATTAAAAGCTGTGCAAGATTATTATTATTATTTTTTTTTTAATACTACGAACTCTCTTCGGATATACTAAGAAATTAAAGTGTGCCTACTTTATTAGGAGTATGGCTATTTAAGCAATTGACACAATTCCAGAATACGTTTGATGCTCGATGAAAGCCTTGGATCAGGAAGATGTTATGGTGCACTGAACAATCGCACACAAGTGAGCCTATTCTAGAAGCACCAT
Source organism: Mopalia muscosa (assembly GCA_031763545.1). NCBI lineage: Eukaryota > Metazoa > Mollusca > Polyplacophora > Chitonida > Mopaliidae > Mopalia > Mopalia muscosa. The sequence continues at coordinate 28,156 of JARFOD010121780.1, read as the reverse complement.
TTTCCATGTACTATATAGTCAGTGGTATGCAAGTATATACAGCAACCCGAATAGCTGATCGTGGAAGTTGCTAGTCTGTTTGAATTTGACCGGACTCAATGGAATTGGCAAACCACCATTAAAATAACTCTATTGTTCGTGTTATCCTAGACCATCCACCAGTGGAAACAACACAGAAAGTCCATCTATGAATGTGTTGACATACAGGGAATTGGATCGAGCTAGAGCTAGGAATACTTAAATTATATGGTCTATGTCAATAAGACTTCAATTTGTTACCAGTTCTATTCTTATATGGCATATGAAACTTGTCAGTATATACACATTGTCCCCGGACGAACAATAGAGTCACGTGGGTGGAAGTGTCAACTGCAATTGTATTACCGCTGACCGATGATCATATACATTGATTAAGAGCGCGGGTATTTGGTATACTTTAATGCAGCGCTGAACGCTTTCACGTTAATGACCTATTATTGCATTCGAAATGTATATTGAGCTGTGTTTATTGAGTTGTTTTCATTCGAATATAAAGTAGTTCAACGTAATAGCCTGGTTAGCTGGTTGAACAAATTCTCAAAATTTATATATAAGAGCTAAGACTCGAAAGTAAGAATCATCCAGAAATTATTTTAAATTTAATGGTCACATACAAAAGACGATCTAGAACAATGTGGTGACGGAGCATGACTGTTATGCTTCTTGTTCTTGTCTTCTGCATGATAATTAAGAAGAACACAAAACGTTAAACTGGACCCATGATCCATTGTATGGGCTTGTTAAACAGGAAACCCATCCGTCTTTCGTGACAGTGAGGCCCATTAGTTAAGCAGAGACTCTCGCTATGGCTTACTGATCGTATCAGTTCGAATCGAAAGAATTGAAATCGGAGCACCATAGTTTTTTTGACAATGCAAAATTAAACAGAACTACCGGAAGCATGAAGGCGAAGAGAATAACATCGCGACAGCCAACAGTCGACTACAGCTTTTATGAAAGAATCAATATACATGTAGTTTACCGAGTGCCTTTGTGATTAGGTTGTAACGTTAACACATATAAACACAAAGGATTTGACCAATTGTTCCGCTGATCTATATAGCCGATCTATGTTTTATATCTCCATAGATCAGACAGTTATAAAATAAGATACTTGTCAATATTTACCAGATTTTAAATGAACAAATAAATATGTTTCTGTACAATAAAAATATACATGTACTAGTACCTTTTCACGTAACGAGGCATTGGCGAAATTTGGCATGGAAACTTTGTATTTGATATCCAATAAGTGGTAGGTGCCTTCCAAAACAATAATATTTGACATTCAGGCATATTATACATAGACAGGTAGCTCAGTTGGGCAATAGTACCAATAAATATCAACATGTAATATTTTGTCTGATACAAAATTTTTAAGGACTTTAAGTAGACATTTATGTATTGTCATTACTTGTCATTACTTGAAATCAAAATATTAATACTAGAATTCGCCAATTGTCAGTTATGGGCATGGTTGCCAATTTATGGAATGAGACCAAAGTAGACCTGTAAGTGTTTCCGGTTTGCCCGGAGCTTTACTATTTGCTATTGACACCGTTATAGCAGTGCGATGAGACGAACGGTATCAAGCGCAATAGGTATGTTTTTGTTTTAGATGGACTCATCAGACAAAAATCTCATGGGAAAGCTATGTGCTTAGCTAGGAGGCATTCGAGGTGGTTAACTCTGCATGAACCGCTCATATATGCCAATCTGTAATGGAACATGACTTCAGTGGAATCGAACCACGGTTCTTTGACACCCGAGGAAGATTCCAACAAGAATTCCGGCTCTCCTTGGTAGAAGATAACTATTCATCTGAACATCGACACAAGGAAGCCCAAGGAACATGGTTTTGTTCGTATGTAGCGTTTTTTGCTTGGATAGAACCGAAAAGTTGAGGCACGCGAATATACAGGCCGTATCTAACATATGACTCTTATCGCTAGATTGTAATGCTATTCACAATTACGATGTAAATGTCAAGCGATTTTGAAAACTTAATTCTTTGTCTAAAGTTAACACTCTGTCAACTGGGTTTCAGACACCCTAACTCAATCACTGATGCCGACAAGCTTGGAAGTAGGGTATTAATTAATAGCGTTTACTGTTTGTTTCCATATTATAATAAATGTGCTCTCCTCGGGCTGGTTTTTCGGGGTAAAACCTTTTGTTGTTCGTTGTTGCTGGTTAGTTCGTGGCTTTTCTTGACAGTCAATTGTAAATATGTTTAATGGGTGTTTTTTAGAAACAAAAATACGAACAGCATCCATAGAGATACTAAGACAACACCAACGATCTTAAACCTGCTGAGACTTATTGCTAAAAGCCTATTGATTGCAAGGGTCAAAAGAGAAAATCTATTTATCGTTCTATTCTTTTGTGGTAAAACATTGAAAACTGATGAATAAATGTGTCGGGCCCCCTGTCTGGGTTTTAAGCCAGTTACTGTCGACCTGATACTCTTGAGGTAGAACACGTTGACCGTTGTCAGGTTGGGGCAGCATGTTCACAAGCGGATTCTTGCCACGTTCCTAGTGAGGAAACCTTGGTTACAGTGCCAACAACTAATCAAACACACTTTTGCTTAACTATAAAAAAAATCACTAGTGAGAAGTTCAAACCCCGTTGTTTGCGTTTTACACCACCGGTATAGCCTATAGCTAACACCACACCAGTGTAAACTATACTGGTTTTTAACGCGAATATTTATTATACCACCGCGAGGGAACAACACACCACCTTCTATTCCCCGCATGTCGTAACAGTTTATTTTTCGAGTAAAGTTAATCAATGATGTAAACGAACCAATACATGCAGCCACACAAACCTTCTAGGTGAACGATAAAGATAAATGTGGACAGATGGTCTTAATATACCTTTCCTTCTTAAACCGAACTGGACTTTTAGGGTCTTTGCAAGAAAGTAAAATGCAATTAAACCGAATTTTGGCAATTTTGAAGTTTTTGTAGTAGATCAAGGTGGTAAAAAAATCTTTGTTTTAAACCGTTTCGTTTATTATATTTATAAAGACAAATTTATATAAACACTTTTTGGTCTAAACATATCAACTATAAATAAAAGATTAAGCATACGAAATTTGAATATTTAAACCCAATGGATTCAAAGTGGCGTATATGTGCACCACAACTAGATGTTTTATACAGCACATGTTAAGCTGTGTGTGGGGTCTCCAGCTTTCCCCTTTATGAAGCTTTTATTGGATGTCATGCTTGAATAATAAGTATTCTGTACTTGAACCTAATTGCTTCATGTAGTATATATATAACATGTCACACCATGAACTTTAAGACATTAAAAGCATTCAATGAAAACAATTTGTCGGAAAGAATAACGCTTTTTGCCATAGCGTTTAGTCTTAAACAAACAACAGTTGACATTTTGTCCGTTAATTGTTGAGTGCGGTATTCATAATACTAAGCTTTTGGAAAACGCCAATAAACTTTCCACATGAATACACATTTGTATGAATAGTTTTATTTGTGAATACTTAATGCATTGATACGTTCGTGAATTTTTGTAGTTTTTAGTTTCAGATATGCTTTGAGAGAGGCGCGTAATGAGCTATGATGGAGACCCTTCTGTTTCCAGCTCCGTGAGAAGACCCTGTAGGTAAATATATATTTATATTACCACTAAAAGCTCTATAAAATTAACGACTTTCTTTGTGTTAGCATATTCCTTTTAATGACAATTCCATTAATATCGCATGTGACCTCTCTGCTTCTCTATTCTTCAAATAACTTGATTGTTTGTTTTTTTTATTCAATCCTGGCCTGGGAATTATGTTATAAATGTATGAAGCTGAGGGATTGATAAGACCAGGGGTTGTTCCTTCGTACAGCGGGCAAAGGAGAACTGTGCATTGGTTTAATGTGTGTATCCTAAACAAGTATAATACTGTCCGAGTATTTTCAGAATCATTGGACACTAACTATACTTCATTTACAGTGTGCACCATTTTATGATATGACAGACTTGACAATACCACAAACTGTGTCGCAAATGCCTTGTTAATTAATATTTTACCATTTAATGTGAATTTTTTCCCCAATATCAGTTCTGCATTATCATCGTTTGGATTATGATAATTTAATGATAATTTACTTTGAATCTCATTTGATATTACTGTTTTTCATGCATATTATTTGAAGGGGTGGTATCATAACCAATCAGCACAGTCCGGGTAACCTCTGCAACAAGTCTCGTCATACGAACCTTGAATCAGGTCAAAAAACACACGTGGTTAGTTTGAAAATAAATTTTAAGTACTTCCCATTTTGGACATTTCAACTGCTGACCTATAGTATGGAGGAGGGGGAGGTCTGTATTATTTTATAGCTTTGGAAAATATTACACATGAAAATCAACAAGCAAACACACATGGAGTAGAATACTGGTTTATAATGAGATGCCTGGATTAAATAATATTTCTGGTTTTCACTTATCTAAGACATTTATATCATCAGCCAAGACTATGTTACACGAATTGTTGTAGACGGATGTATATGTTGTTTGTTGGCATAATGGAAAAAATATATCTGGAATTCACAATCGAGTGTGTTTTGTATGAGAAACAAAACAAATCAAATATAAATATGTTATTCCACAAAATCAACAAATTTTCACCGTAATTATTGCTTTAGATTTAAATCTTTATGTATTTGAAAAGATTGATTAAACTAGCGCTTTTACGTGTTTGGGAAAAATTTTGAAAAATGGCTGCAATATAATTTTGTTTTCAGAAGCAAGAGGTTTGCGTTTCCAAACTAGGGTCAGATATTACTCTCGTAAATTTAAATACGCCATTTGCCCATCTATCATTTTTACTTCACGATCAGTCATAGGGGTTTCCTAAAAAGTAAAATAGAATTGGCTCAAGTTGGCTGTATATGATTTATTGTTAGGTATTTATGAGAATTGAACTGGTCAAATAAGGAAGAATTGTATCAAATTATGCATAAAACAGAGTTCTGGTGACAATGCCTTGATCACACATAAATAGGAAGCATACAGGTCAATCTGACAAGTACATCTATCTTCATTAATATAATACATCGAGTCACTTAATCGTGCAATGAGGCGTTAACTGATAGCAAATGCGCTTTAGCTATATCTTAATTCCGCTCGTCAAACCAGTTAACAGATTGCTGTTTAAAATGCATCAATATAGCACCTGTTCCTTGCATTTCCGTGGGGTTGGTATGCTCGTAATTGGGGGATAAGCTTTCAGCTGCACGGTCACCTAGATATTCTGATTCCAGCACAACACGGTCGATATACCGAAAAATCAAAGTTTCGAGTATCAATCAATACGAGCATGAGTGAAACAACCTCTTGATCCATACATGACATTCTATGCAAAGTTATATATTTCGGTTGAATTTGTTTCTGCAAGCAAATACCGTCATATTCAGTACTCCACCAAAATATAAAACTCCGAGTAGTGTCACTTTTATATGCATATCTTGCTTAATCCTAGAAGCCTCGGACAAAGTCCATCCTTAAGTCTCTCAACAATTCTGCGGACCAATGGTAATTGAATCACAACTGTAGTCATAGCAAACAATGTGTATTAACTTTGTATTAAAATATATGTAAAGCTCTCATACATTTAAAAACTTGATGAAAGCCGATATATACAATCGGTAAATAAAATATTTGATTTGGGATATTGTTAACTGTGATCAATTTCCAATTAAGAGTAACTTTGTCTGCAAAATCCTTGTGTAAGAATTGACTATAATGAGAAGAAAACAATAAAGGTAGAATTAGTGTATGATGCGTGTCGGAGCTGCTGATACTCGCTACAGACCAGAACCAGGCTTTGTCTGATAGCAATACAAATAGATGATAGTCACGCTATATAAACAGACAGCTACTCTTGTGGAGATAGAGAATCCACTGCCAGACAATGGGAGTTTCATGCCAAAATGATCAGGCACTGGAACAGAAGGGTTCTGCCGTTAACGTTCTCTGTATTCACCAGGCTCCCTAGCTCAGTTTTATACCGTGACATTCCCCAGTGGAATTCCGTACTGATATTACATTCAGTTTGTAATATAGCGAAGTGGTCTCATTAAGCAGCATGGACGTATTGAGAATGCGCCACTAATTGTGGCAGACCCTTTCTCACATCCTTAACTCACTCACGTCGTATTTTATAAGCCGGATAGACGGTCTTCCGTGTTTTGCCAATCAACACATTTTAAAGCTCTAACTAATAAAGCGAACATTTACATGATTATATAATTTGATGGTGCTGCTGAGATAGAATCGGCTGATTTGGACAGCCATAAGCGGATTACTCTCCCACAAACACCCCGGGAGCATCACTAATTGATCAACAATGGTAATGCCATGGACAGTTCACCAAAATGTCTAAAACGTTCGGCAAATGTCAATAGTTTGTTTTAATTGATTATTTGAATCCTTTGTTCATATGCGATCAAATTTATACATGTTGATGGAAGAAGAGGCGTGCTTCTTGGCTATGTTAGTAAGCCTAACTGTTACCAAGTTGTGTTAATCAAAAATATAACAAAACGTCCACAGTATCTGTAAACTAATCCTTCTATCTGATCCACAGGCAACTTGTTTAGCTCATTAATATACCTCCATTTATCTTCATACTTTAAGGCAGACCCTGTTTTCTTCGATAGACGACTTATCTTGCTGAAGCGAAAAGAAATTATGGGATGGATCAACAACTCGATCGGTCAGCTTCCACACATCGGTAGGGTTCGACTTTCATCATAATGCAGATCAATTCATCTCTCTCTGATTAAAGAAAACATGGTCGGATTTCTAATTATAACCCCTTGTCCGCATGAACGTGCATGCGACCATGAAAACTTGTATCTATTTACAAAGTAATTCCTAGATCCAGCACTTAATCCCAAACACCATGTTTATGAGTTCATACACTGATACATGCTCTATATGGCAGTGCTTGACTGTCTCCAGATCGAACCAAAAGTTTCCATGTATCTACAATACGGTTTTGTAAAAGCTCTTTTCATTGGTGGGATGTTCTCAAGTCTATAATTAATATGTCGGTTGTTGTTGTGGAAGCAGCCAATGAAAAGGCTTGTATTGATTCCACTGAGGAACTACTCCGAGAAAACGTTTTGGAAGCGACTTGTTCAGATGGAGCCGAACACGGCGGTCAGACTGCCTCGACAGCGGACCAAAGTATGGACAGTCCGCCAACAGGGCTTCAACAAGACACTATACCAACAGCTGTGCACACTGACGGGAAAATTAATCGCGCCTACACGTGCCCTGATATAGAGCTGCAGAATTACAGTCCACAGTTGGAGAGAACACAACATGCTAGCAATAGGATAGTCGATAACTCTATACAGTTAAACCCATTAAAGGCCATGTCACATTCGGCCAGTATGCCATACGCTCACTCCCCGCTTGACAAGTCGGATGACCCGGTGCACTTGGACAGTTCGACCGGTAGACTGGACGATTGCAAGCACAAGGGACTGGCTGTAAACAAGGAATCTGCACTGTCAGAAATTGGAGCGGATTATATGAGAGTAAATGGAGCTATTGGGTCGTTTAAGCAACTGCAGAAACCCACTTCGATGCAGTCGCTGCCAACGTCCCCCAAAATGAGTTACACCTCCACCGAGGATGCTGGAATAGCTTTGGTGGGGGTAAATGATTTCCCACGATATGTGGACGAAAGACCCAATAGTAAAGCTAGACAAAAACCCAATGTGGGGTATCGCTTGGGCAAAAGGAAAACTCTGTATGAAAAAAGGAAGAAAATATCTGACTACGCGTTAGTGTCTGGGATGTTTGGTATAGCTGTGATGGTGATAGAAACGGAACTTATTATGGCTAACGTTTATTCAAAGGTAAGTCAGCCTCTCTGTTATTGTTACATAGTAATTACAGCCAAATTACTCATTTTGTAAGGATTGAGTGCGAGTTGGCGTAGCCTTATGAATCATTTATTACAGAAGGTCAGTAGTAACGTTAGGGCATAGTTTAGTCTGTCATCATGGTTGACAGATTAAGTCCTTTAGCTTCTGCAAGACGTCTAGGTTAAACAGCAACAGTCCATATGGTGCCTTTCTTCTATCTGCCAAATGTGTGCTAAAAATACGTAGAAGACATAGCGAATACGCTGTAATGTAACCTTATAGTTGCAGAGAAAACCTCGCTTGCTTTATAGTCGAGCTATCGCCTACCTAACAACACCTATACATGACAGTGTAGAGCTACCATATGTGATTAACGTAGAGAAGCAAGTCGAATAGCGACTACAGTATTCCACAGCTTGTACACAACGCTCTTCCCTTCACCCACAGAAATAATATACAACATACAGCCATGTGCTAATGAATCTGCCACTTTGAATTGTTCACATCATTATTTCATCAGGCTTTCCTCCCAATGATCATACGGTGTGAAATCCATCTGTACATCTTAAATAAGTTGCTCATGGAATGGGTGTCATGCTATGTACGCTTGTCCATTAACGCTGCAGCCGCCAGCATGTAAACAACGGGGATTTTAGAAGAGCTAAGAGCATCTGCACTCTTGGACATTTTCATAAAAGTTTATACACAGAACGACACTATCTCTCATATGCCCGCATGGTTTGATTATCATTTGGAATAATTTACATTTTATTATATTATAGGAGTGTTAATGGGCGCTCATTTTGGAATGGGCAGATGCATTGATAACACATTTATGTATACAGTAGCAATGTTCCCAATCAAGTACTGTACTTTGAGTTTCTCTTAACTATATATCGAATTGTCAGAATTTGAAGTCCTCGGGCAATTATTATGATTTTAAAACTCGTCTATATATTAAAACCCAAGATCCTGTTGTATTTGTTCAGTTCTGTTTAAATTGTGTAGAATGAGAGCACGTGGTCTAATGCTTACACTGTGGCAGGTGCGTTCTATGAGCACATATTCCAATAATTATATAACCAGGCGTGGCCTTATTATACCTCTAATAAAATCAATCAAACATTCCCATTAATTTGAAATCAGTTTTTTTTTATCTAATTAATGGAAATGGTTCGTTCCGCCTTTCGTCCATGACTGTTTTCTTTTCCCGATATATACTGTTAGATATTTAGTTTCTTGTTATATATTCTGGCAGGACAAACTGTGACTTTCTTTGTCATTAATATCGATCTTGTTTCAGAATATTATTTCAACAACATAACCGATACACATCACCTGGAGACTCAGCCCGGGTGGTTTATTTACACAATAAATATATACAATGATATTGTAAATTGATGGCACCACCTATTCATATCACTTCTAGTTATTACAACAAACATAGGCAATGCCATCCTTTACCTATGCATGTGTTTCCTCTATGCACAAAAAAAGCTTTTTTTTTAAACGAGACAAAAGTTCAAGACATCTTACTGCGAAAGACAAACACGGTTTCGGCCTGCCCAGTATGAATAACAGTTTGATGGTGCGACAAAATTAGTTTGTGTTTACAATGTAACACGTTGTTGCACGTCATAGCATGGATATATCGTTTGCCGACAACAAACTACACAGTATACCGCACAATTTTGATTATCGTAGTACACACATTACCATGTATACACATATATACCTTTCATGACGTATTCAAAGGATAAGAAACAGACTACCAAACGATGTCACCCATAGTTACATTTAAAAAAATATATATAAGTTTGATAATAGTTAGGACCAAGTTTATTATATTTGGGGGATTAAGAAACATTATTCCTGCATCCGCGGATCAAACATTTCTACCAAGGCTATGCCAATACCTATTGCTATTGCACGTCAACTCCCTAAAAGATAGAAACCTGCTTCTGTAGGGATATATAATTTTGGAAGCTGGTGGTTTTAGTTTATTTTATCAATTTTCTGTTTGGTATCTTGTTTGATTATCTGAATACATCCAATTACTATATTGTTCATTTGTGGAACCTCACTCTGTTGCAGGAAAGCTTTTGTTCTATAGCTCTGAAATCTTTGATCAGCATATCTACTGTGATATTACTAGGGCTTATCTTGGCCTACCACGCTTTGGAAGTTCAGGTAAGGTAGTCATTAGTTACAACATGATCTGTTTCACAAATGTTATTAGGTGTGGGATTGACTCTAGAAATAGAACTTAGAAGTACATGTATTTGGGAGTTGAAAGCGTTCTGTGTTTTGCTTGTTTGGGGTGGTTTCTTTGTTAATGAAAAATATATTTCTTTTTTTTTTTTACCTGCGCCTTTGCACGACCATCCGTTCATTAAGTCTGGTGGGAATGAAGCTTTACTTGTATTGTATATTCCTGTGTCCGGTATGTATCACCACAGAAATAGAAGCCCACATGTGAATATAGTTGGTTGTGATTGTGTGCGCTGCGGGTCGCTGTTCAGCGCTACACTAGCATTCTCTAAAATGGATGCTATATTTTCACTGTTAAACCACAAGTAGGTTTTGTAAGGATAGGTCGCTAATTGCTCACAACACACAAATCATATATACCATCAATATTACATAATTGTATGCAGTGCCTAACCCTTCCTGTTCAAAAATAATGTTTAGTTTATATAATCAAACTTTTCGCCATGGTGTATAGTACATATTGTACATGAGGTGTATATGCATTATTTGAGTAGGCAAATTAATATACGGTACAGTGTGTTTCCAGAGTTCTTATTATAACACTGTATTACACAAGGATGGCATTTCTCATTGTATATGTATGTAACTGGACAGACATATTAACATGTAGAACCCTAGGCTATAACACCACATGTCTTTACCTGATGTTGATATGTGACTCACTCAGTTTTCACAGTCATGGTTTTAGATTATGTTTTCACTACTTTGGGGCGAATTGCAAGCAGCTATTTTGTGCTCAAAGTATTCCAGTGCTAAGAGTTACAGAATACATGTGTGATTCTGTGATCACACTATACCAGTGCCAAGAGTTACAGAATACAAGCAACTATTCTGTGATCAAACTATACCAGTGCCAAGAGTTAAAGATTACAAGCAGAAATTATGTGATCAAACTATACCAGCACCAAGAGTTACAGAATAACATTTGCAAAGCGGTGACTCAAAGTAGTCCTCAAGTCTATTATTCCAAGAGATTATTAGGTGTGTGCCACTGCACCAAGAATTGCCTAACCGCCATTGTTTATTTTTTGTTAAATTGAGTGGTTATTCATGTTCAGGTCTAATTTCAACCATGACAAGAAAAGGGTCCGCTTCATTTGTGTTCGTATTAAAAACGTGCCTGTCGATAGGGAAGGGGTGGGGGGAACTAAATCAGCACAGGCCAATGCTCTGTGGAAATTCTGTTCAATTATTTAAATCAAAAGTGATGTTAATTGAAATTATACAATAAATGATTATTTATGGGTTTTCCATTTTCTATATTATTTAATTAATTTCATGGGTTGCGTTTTCCCCAACTATACTTGTATTTTGTGAAATTCAGCTGATTTGAACGTCTTGTTTAAATATGCGTCAAATCTGGTATAAAATCTTTTTATTTAACCGATCTATGGCATATAAACAACCATGAAACAATAACCAAACAAATAATACAACGATTGCCCACTGAAAGTAAAAGCCCACAATTCCTATTAATTTGGATGAAATGGAATATAATTATTTAAAGTATAGGACATATTAAAGACTGGGCAGATGTTATACTAGAATGCAGAAATTCTGGCGTTGGAAGTTGTTGAACGTTAATTCACGAAAAATGCATACTCTATGGTATGTGCTATTTTCTTCATGGTAGTTTTTCCTTCCGAGTTAAGCCTGATCACAGTAACACGATTTTGTTTGATTTGTCTTGATCCACTTGGTCCCACTTTAAATATTCTAAAGTTCATAATAACACACCCTTTTTGATATTTAATTTCAATTTGTTTCAACAATCAACACACAAAAGATCAGTGAGAGTGTTTCGCTCAAGGTGAAATACTGTGTTTATGATTTGGTGTGTTTACATATGTTAGTGTTAAAAGAGGTTGTCGAAGATTGAGGTGGTGTAAAGATTAAGTGGCGTGTAAAGTGAGTTGATGATAGACTTGATGGATAAGGTGTTATATGAAATAGACTCGGGGTCCTGCTGTTGTCAGATATCTATATATTCCGCTTACCACAACAGATCAATGTTAGTCCTAGTGACCTCAATCACATACTCTCATTCGCTTCATCACGACATAATCTAATCTACAGACGTTTCTCTTTCTGTATTCAACAGTGTTCTTTTCTATGTATTTCACGGCACTCTTTACATCTCCTAGCAAGAACTAGTCGATTTCTGAATTAAATACAAATTCTCCTGAGGGTTGAAGGGGACCGAGAGACCCGAATAGAAAATTAGAACAGTCGTTCGCCACCAGATGGCCGCATCCTCAAAGGGTTCCGCAAAAACCTGTTCTTGGTTTCTACGTCAAAAGAGGATTTGGGGATTTAACAATAGCTTGTTATTCGTGTCTGACAACCCTCACTGGTATCAAAGAAGTAAGAAGAAAAGTTATTAGGATAGAACTGATCTGTAAATAATTCCCTATTGAATTCCAGGCGTTTAAACGACAGCTGTTCTGGTTATACCGGATAATTAAGAGATCCTCTTTCCAGCGAAATATTTACACCTTCTGTAGAGGTATTCTGGAGAGACGAATAATTAACCACAGGACAGGAGAAAGGTGTTGGATTATCTGACTGAAATAAATGCTCAATCGAAGGCTAAAGAAATGTTGTAATGCTTTGACACATCATGTATTAAAGTTTCTTTTAAATACCGCTCGGCCTTCAATGAGAGGTAGCTCTGAATAAGTTTGAAACAAAATGTTGAACTTAGTCAAAACGGCCGGTTTAAGCCCTGACAAATAACCTTCCGGTCAAAACAGACAACTATAAGCGCTCGTCATGTCTTCTTGCCCATGCATATCAATCCGACTTGTTAACAGCCTGGAACACTTGAACGGTGGCCATTTATTCCCTATTCCGAAAAAACACAGTATACGACTTTCAATATATCATATCCATGCTTTTATTTTATTTAAGTTTTAATTACTGTTCAGTTGGTAATCATTTTCTCTATTTCTACATAGAACCGTGTTCAATACTTCAACATTCACAGCCGTATGTATCGTTAAACATTTAAACAATGTATTCAACTATGACATGTACTTGTTGTTGTCGACATCCAAGATTCTCGCCATTAATTGACGGTGGTGAAACATGCACTTGTTGTTGTCGTGGATGCCGTTCGCTGGTCCCCTCGGGTTCTCACCTCCACTCCATTAACACTTCGCACGTCCACAAGTCATGAAGCATCCTTTTATGAAATTTTGGTAAACATGTCTGTTAATATAGTCACGTCCCTGTGGTAAAGACGGTCTTGTCCGGCGTCGAGTGACGCATTATACCGCCAACCATAACTAAACAAAAATTATATCGTATCTCCGGTCCTGTATATTTATCTATTTTCTATCTCCAATAATAGGTACACTGAAACACATTCCAATGGAAGAGTATTCCATGGTCAGTAATAAGTCAACAATGCAAATATTTATAGCTCTGATCATATCATAAGGTGACTATGTCAAAAGATTGTTTTCTAGATAGTGCCATCCCACCAGGTTCAGTGGTGATATTGGATATAAACTAGGCTAAATATGTTCATACATGTATAACAATTAGGAAGATTACATAGTAAAAGAGTATTTGTCAGGCTTATTCCCTATGGGTTTATTATAGGTCGTGCATATAACACCAGGCGACTTGTCGGCCTCCACTTGCAGAACGTCGTATTTTCCTATATTTGAAGTGGACCAGCTGATGCCATTGTGAAAGCACACACAATAAACTACTAATAGCGTATGGTATAGATAGAGCAGCTGCTGTAGTTCCAATGATATAGAGTTAAGTCTCTCAAGCACACCGCCGTTTGACGTAGGCGGTATTGTTGAACAATATAAGGCGAAACTTTGTCAACTTCGTAATATGAATCAAATCTCGCTGTGCTTGAACATATTTCAATTTGTGAATATTTAATTCTTCTATTCAGTTGGATTCTGTTAACGTCACAGGCGTTGTCTGCTAAAGATTTTTATCACTGACTAGTTTGTTATCAGAGTAGATAAATTTATAAATGAAAATTTTGTGAGATAGAGATAATCATACCGGATTCCCTTATTTCTTGTCTTATTCATTCAAATTCTATCTTTCATCTTTATAGTGACAAGTGTGACTCCTGTTCATCTGACTTTCCTTCGCATTATCGTCAATATTCCATTAGTCAATACACCTTCTTATTATAATGTTGTTTAAATGGGTATTGTCTTTTGTTTTTAACAGTCCTAGAGTAAATATTATTGTATACTCATTTGTAACATTTTTGACAAAGTGTGTATGTTTGGGGCAGTGTTGTTTACAAATCCTTGATTTAATTCTTTATATAAAGACAACCATAGCCCTGTTAATGAAACATATTATTGCATTTTGTTACTCTAGGAATTTTACAAATTTAATTAATACGGTTAGAAAAACGTCTTAACAATAGTATTTAATTCGAAGCTAAGGCAATCTTAGAGACAGCTTACATAGCTATGCCTACATGTATCTTCCTGTCTGTGTCAACAAGCGGTGTTTAAGTTAATCTGAAAGTTTCCTATTAATAATTGACGTAAGCAATACGATCGACTAGAATGATAAATTACGTCAGAAAATCAGTGTCTGGTTGAACTACTTATATTATCTTCTTTGTAGTCAATCATGTATTTATATGTTGTAGGAATTGCAACGGTACAGACGGTTTTATATTATTTACATCAATTAGTCCTGATTGAAAATTCCTGTCTGTTATCTAATTCGGCAAGATGATATCTGTAAAACTGGTCTTTTTTTTTTATCTCACAACATTTCTGTGGATCTTTTGTCAGTTTCTTTGGATCGAAATGATAAAGTGCTATGCAATAGCAGGTTTAACATTGGATGAGTTTATATAAACCGCCAGCCATTGGGTCAAATATTATTTTGTTAGTTTTAAGATGCATACTGAAGACGAATAAACCATGACTTCGATAGTTATTTTTGCTCGTATATAATATAATGCCCCAACTGGTTGGAATCACTGTTGGACATTTTATTTTCTCTGCTAAACCTATTTAAAAAATACTCATATTCACTGTTATTCATAACAAAAATCACATCATTTTTTATTTGAATTTTACTGCCTTTATTTATAAATACCAACAACTGTCAAACGCCTTAATATTTTCCCGGTGTTGCGTTACAGACCTTAATTTAAAAAGTACAAATAAATACTCGATTTTCACAGGAAATTCAGGGTTTTTCCATGGCTGAACTGTGCCCCTTGAGCAGGTGTGCTCGAAAACCCCTGTTGATTTATTGTGGATAAATATACATTTGCAGATGGGTAGTGTTTCTATTCGATCTGTGTTAGTTGGAACGTCCAGTTGAAAATGTTCGGCGAACCGGTAGATTTATTAACTGTGTTGTCTTACAGATTTGCCAATGTGAAGGTGTAAATGAAAGCCAGAATCTACTAGCGTTCTAACATATATAGAGAGGATTCATTATATTAAACCTGTTGTGCCGTGTAAACTGTCTGCTCCCCTAGTGAAGCTATGCTTGGTGTTTGATTTAGAGGTCGAGAGAGAATTACCAGCAGCTTCCGGCCAAGGGTTGACTGGAAGCTTGCAAACAATACCCGGGTTTCCTTTACATTTCTGACGTGCTTGTTTTACGGGTTAACTAAGCCTGATTTTGTGCCAATAGATCTGACGTGAGCAAAGACTGACTTTCTCCTAAACTACAGTTGTTGGTTCAGCCCTTGGCCATGTGTTGGTTTGGCTTCTGTGTACTACCTGGCAATCAAACATTGAGCACTGTAGTAATGTGTCAATGGCCGACTCAGTTTTGCTCCTGTAACTAAATTATGCCTAATCTATCTTATTATTTTGTCTGAATAAAGAACCAGAACTGGCGCCTTTTCTGTAGCTTTAATACAGTTTGTGTGATTAGATAAGATTGTATGTTGCTAAAGGGCGTTTACTATTAGTGTGTATAATTTGCTGTTAATGTGTGGATTGTTGTTTCGGCTACAAACCCGATTATACAGTTAATACAGCCGACTGTATAAAGTAATAAGCAAATTTCTGTGATTTTTGTAGTTTTTATATTTCATACCAGGACTTTTCCTAAATGGCTCGAATTCCTTCCCCAGTAAACATCGGCTCATATACATTATATTCGTGGATAGACTTTCTCCAAGTACAAGTTGTTTTCCTGTAGTTGCGACATGATCAGAATTGGATTGTTGGCTGGATTTCTTTTTCCGTGGTGGTGTATCCTCTATTAAATGGTGATTACCAAAGTTAAAGAGCTACAAATCAGTAGTCTTGAATACATTAGAAACATTTGTTTAGTGCATGGGTTCATTAATTTATTAATATTCATATTATTAATTATTTTGACACGTCGGCTTATCATTTTGGATACTAGTATTTGGCTGTTGATAAACTGTGAATAAAGTCAAAAGATAATATGTTACATATAGATTTATTAAACTGGGAACAAACTATACTTCTGACTTCTCTGTGTAGCGCAGATGCAGTAATATTTTAGAAAGGATAACAAGGAACTGTATAGTGTGTGTGTTTTGGAGGGACCAACTGGGGCAAAACGTGATATTTATTCAATGGATTTAGATGATTATATAGGTTGAGAAAGGGTTAATGAGAGTTGGCCCAAGACGATATGCCCATCTCTAAAAAAAAATACTAAGTTGATCAAGACTTGGGCAAGGTTTCCTACTTCTATGTCAACAGTCTTCTTCGGAAATGTGCGCTTCTGTTAATCTAAAACTGTTTCGATTCAGATGTGAAAAAAGGCTTTCTCTATAACTCTCCGTCTATAAATATATGTATGTTTCTCTACAATTAATATATATTTTGGCCCTATCAGATATTCAGGAAAAAACCATAACAATGAAACACTTTGTGTTACTGAAATTTCTCTATAAAAAGTACACTTATTCAATATAAATGTGTCAGTGTTTGCTGTAAAGAAAGATTCGCTGACTTTACTTGAAAGAAAATTCAGGGCAGTTTTATCGTGGACCTCTGTAGCTGATTCAGTTAGAGCGCTGTTCCTGCTAGGCACAGACCCGAGTTCGAATCCCGGGGAAGGCAAGCAAAGCTTTATTTTTCTACAATAAAAAATATATCTTTTTTAATGTAAAGAAAGACAATTTTGCATGCGTTCGTCACGAAAAGCCTAGCTCGGATTCAAGCCTGGGGCTTACTCTTGCTGCTTCGTTTTAGAGAGAACGACCCAATTTCTGCCAATCTTCCTCTAAATAAGCGGGTTTTTAATTGAGTTGTAGCACACACTTGTGGTTTGTTGTCTGAATCGTTCTGAAATTCTCTTACTGGCATTAGGGCGTATGTATACCAATCTACAGCATATAGCCGCATGGAAGTGAACCCTGACACTAATATTATGACAGAACAAATCTTCTCTGCATTTATAAAATATATTCTGCGTATTTTCCCTAGCTGTGCGTGTTCTGTCTGTTGTGATTGTTTTGAAGAAAGAATCTTTCATCCTACGTCCAATTATCTTATATGAAAACCTTTAGAACTGTGTTTTATAATCACAAAGGAAACCTTACAACCTAGATGAAATGCTAGATATTTTCCATAAAACCTGATTAATGAATTATTTTTGTTCCTTTAGATCTGAAGGTAATGCAAGTCATCAACCACTACTTACGATCTAAATAAAAAATATTATCTAAGTAGATCCGGTATATCCGTTTACAATATAAATTGATGTGTCCCAAGAAAATGCTTTTTACTTATGTCCGTTCACTTTTGGCAACAAATAATCTGTAATCATGTTATTGTAAAGACAAAAAAGAAACGTTTTCTTGTTATGGCCGCAATCTTTTTAACGAAAGAAGGAATAAATGAGAGGATTTAAACAGAGAAGTTAATATAAAATTAAAACTTTATAGTAAACCACATATATTGCTCGAGTGAACCGTGCAAAGAACTACCCTTGCTCGAGTGAACCGTGCAAAGGACTACCCAAGTCACATGACCACAATTATATTAGTAAGAAACCATAATGTATTTAATCATTAAGAAATTGAATAAAATAGACTTCACATTTACATAAATAATAAAAACTGTCAATCATAAGTCATTGATATATATTTGTTGCATTATAATGCATGCGGGGGATTGAAAAAAATCTTCTATTCACAGACTGTTCATAGGTTGAATTGTTCCAGGAGTGGTTGTATTTTCTCATACTGGAGTTGTTGAGGTCTAGCATGAATAAGGGATTATTTGGCCGAGATTGTCCTTACTCGGTGTGCTGATCAAACAGTTTAACGGATTATTGTATTTGTATTTAACAGCTGAGATTTGTCTCTTGGCAATCTATGAGCTTGGTATAACGACATTGATGGATTGCATTTTGATAGGCGTTTCCTGTAACAAAAATAAAATATGGCCGATAAGCTCCGATTGTCAAATAAAAGATGATCCGCAATATCTGATTTATTGTTGAATCCAACACGATGTATCCTATATCTGCGTAGGCTGGTCATTGTTTGATCTACACGAGAAACCTTATGTTGCATGTAACCTTGTCAAGTATGGCAACTAATTGTTCTCTACTTCATAAAAATATAGCCTTCTTGAGATATTGAGCTTGATTGAATTTGTGTCGTATTAGAACATTAGGGTGCTTGTCATGTGTGTGTGTTGCTTATTGAAACCCAAACCCTGAAGTGGGTAGAGTTTCCAGTTTGCTGTCTCTCTCAGAACAGCTCAAATTGAAAGGAACGGTCCTTTAGCAGGACAAAACGACAAATGCATATGGAGTAAAGAGCTCCCAGTCCAACTACTTGAAGGTGGAGAGTGCTCGTTAGTTTCCGGACCTTCATAAGGCACTTAGAGACGCTGGTCGGATCGCAGTGAGTTGGCAATTAGTTTACAGTCCAGGCAGGATCCCTCACTGATCATTCCTCTCCTTCATATTGCCTTTGATCAATAAACCTCTCAATGTTGAATCCGTTAAATGGTGCGAATAGAGATTTCTATTCACCATTAGCCCAGCTATCGTCAATTCATTAATGGCCGGGTAAGTACGGACCTGCAGGCTTTCCGGTCGCCAGTCTGGTGGACACAGCCCATGCTTTCCTCAATTCAGTGAATCTCAATCGGCATTATTTCTAGTCAATATGTACCAGCATCAAGGTTTATTCAAACGTTTGATTAGTTGTTGTCAAATGAAAATTGCTACAACAAGTCCATATTTGTTAATAATATTGGTTGAAGGTAGACTTAGGCTACGGAATATAGTACATGGTTTGTTTGTTTGTTTGGTTCATGTTATACGAAAGTGCTTAAAACCTATACATATATTGGGAAAGTTGACTGTATTAAGGGAAATATCCCCTTTCCCCAATTTATAATTTTTTTTTTATTCAGCTGTCTTTCTCTCTCTTTGAAAAACAATAGCAGCTAAATACAGTGGTTCGATTTGAGTGGTGTTTCACGCGATGTTTACTTACATGATATGATGGTGGTGTCCCAAGTGTTTCAAGGTCGGTGAGAAACCGAATCCAGCCAGTCGTTTGTAGCATAGCCTTTGAAGGATTAAAGGACAATCAAGGCCGACTTTGGTGACATAAACAACGTACCCCATCGGGAGCCATGTCAAAGTCAAGACGATTGAGATGAAATCATATTAGTCCTATTTGACAACGTACTTTCTAAAAGTATATTCAAGTTATCGCCTATATGTTATTTCCCGGGACAACTTTTGCTTTTTGACCATTGTAAGTCTTTACACACAGTTTCCAGTGATTTCTTATATAGCCCATAGTACATTACCCAACTTGGGATACAATGTATCTCTTTAAGTCATGGTGTATACATCCCAGCTAAATTAATTTTTGAGGCACAGTTTCTAAACAAGAAATAATTATCTTACAAAGAACAATTTCCGTGACAAAGGAATTCTTTTATCTAAGTACATTAAGTACAAGTATTTTTGTTTTTTTTCTTTATAAACTCTCAATGCTGCCAACAACGCACTATATATTGTGGATAAGCCCACTGTTGTAGTCAGTTATTGTTTCATACAGTTTTTATAAAATTGTGGTTTATAGCTTTGTGTTTTGATGCAGTAGTAGGTTCTAAAGAAAGTACAGTCATTAATATTAATATTGTCTTGTCGATAAGATTATTAATCTAAATTATGTGTGATTAGATTTAACCAACATAAATGTAAATAATTCGTCAGTGCAGGTCTGATTGATATTGTCACGAACCCTCTGTATCTGGATTTAAGCAGTGATATTGTATATCAATACATAATAGAAATAAAGGATGACGTCGCCCATGGCGGTTGGTTGGGGAGACCTCGACTGACCTTTGGAGGTTTACGTCTGACTTAACATTCTGTTTATGGCATGTCGCACAAGCTGTACATTGAGTTTGAAAGACACAAACGCTCAAGGCTATTGTCAGTTGCAGATCTATGTGTTATGTTATATATATACTCAATATAGCGGCATTAAAGAGGGTGTTGAATAATTTAGCGGATATATAGGAAGTCCGTATTCTAAGCATGGTGAAATAATAAGTGGTGGTTGCGCTTTGTTGGATCCTCTACTGCTGTAAATTGGACGCGTCTCTATTCCTGACATCGCATTCAGACGCATATTAAATGAAGCGTAAAGTAAGGGGTAGATTCCATTGCATATTGTGTGGTAAATACGGCATTGGTTTCTAGCTTGAAGCAACTGCGACGTACATGCCCAGGATATTAATGACTATATAATTGCATGGCAATGACGTTTAGTTTCCTGCGACCTTTCCGATCATGTGCATATCTGTGTTTCGGATGATTAGAAGGTCGTTTCCTTGGGCACTTTGATGATATATCTGCAGGTTTTGTTCAGTCCGTGCCGTATTTATTTTGAGATCATGGTGTTTCTATTGAAACTTCATTACCAAGACTTGTGATATTATCAGCAGCAATACGTGACGCTCGACGTACCCTTGGTTACACCGTTTAAACAAACCTGTCTATTTACATGTGTCTGGATTATTTTTATTAGAGAAGTCGAGGAAGTTGGCCATCTGGATGCCTATGATGGCATCCACCTCCAAGCCTCCTTTGAGTTCATTTCCTATCGTAGCATTTCACTATAGCTCTTTTTACTTCCGAAATCCCACACTGTAGAGTTTATTAGATAAACCTCGTCAAATAGCCCGGAGACGCTTTGCCAATACCAATAGACACTATCTGCGTTCTACTGGGGAACTCGTTGTGAGGGCTTAATATCTAACGCAGGAATTGCAAGTCTGCGGCTATTCAGGGTGAATATGTTATCAAAGCAAATAAACAGGCAAACACATCGCATGTCCGGGTATCGTGTGACTTGCCTTTCAGTTTTACATTCTCTCTGTGTTATGTCAGAAATGTAAATGGAATGTTGAAATCTAAAACCCAAGAGTAGTTTTTGGTATGATTATCTTTGATTGAAGCAATCGTACCAATCGATGGTATCTCCAGTGGAAATCCTGCTGAAGGTTTATCATAGACTGCCTGTAAGTTACCTGTGATTGTAACAGATGGACAGAGATACTCATAACAAACATGTGAACCTCACCTGTATGGTGTATTGAATTGTTAAAAACCCTGGTTTCCACAGCACGCATAATGTTACTTTTCTTTAAAATTACATAAAATACATTAATACTGGATTTACCATATTCTGTATCTTGTCTGATAACACTATTGAAATAAAGTCTCGGAAGTGAAGAGAAGGTGTGAGAATTTGTCTCATTTGTGCGGGCCATTTAGTAACAATGAACTTTTACATGTTTATTTACAATGTGAGTCAGTCTAACAAATATTAACATTTATTTTTGTCACAACTGTGAAACATTTATATTGAAATAAATCTAAAACAGCCACGAATCGATACTGTTCACATCAAATGATATCAAATATAGCCATGGATTAATAACGATAATACCAAAAATGATGTTAGTATAACCACGAATTTGTATCTCTGGTCATACAAGGTAACATATAGGGTTTATATCGACTGGTGTCGAATATAACCACGAGTTGAATCAGACAATATAAAATATAGTGACGAATGGTTTACATGGTGCCAGTCATTGTCACAAATTAGAAATTCTAATATCAACTGATATGTCAAATATAGCCACGAATTAAATAAACTGATAAAAGATGATGACAAATATAGAGCGAAATAATAGCGTTTACATCAAGTAAAGACATCAGTTGGTAGCGTTAATATGAATTGGTATCCATTATGTCCATGTAATACTCTGTTAAGCCCGTGTGGTAACACATTGTGGTAAATTTTAGCCCACATATGTATGTGGGATGAGCGAATGACGTACACCGTGCACTCAATCGAAATTTGTGCCGGAACTAAGTTTTCAAGCCAAGCAGCTCGAGCGTGATACAATGGTAATGATCCCTCGTTCGAATAATTATCTGTTTCCGAGTTTTCATTTGCAATATTTTAAATTATTCGCAATTATTATTGTTATTTTCTGACTGCATACAATAATTTATTGTTGTCATCGTTTATTAAAATGTTAAATTGAAGTATATGTATACCATGACTATAATGTTCTATTCGCCTTTTGCCCATCACTCATGTCAACCGATCAACGCCTTAATATCACTAGCAGTAAGCTGTAATACAAATGTCATGGGTTCTTTTTTTATTTTTTAAAAGTTTCTCAACAGAAAATCTGGCGTAATATATATTAGGTTAATAGGGATGATTTTTGTCCATCTCTCGTGCGCGAATTGTCATTCAATAATGAAGTTGTGTGGGATCCTCTTACAACCGCTAATCGCCATCGTTAATATCGAATTAATATATTGGCAATGTCAAATATTACCATCAATTTCTAAACGTCGCAAGGAATGATATTAAATATAACAACGATTTAGTACCACTTATTATATTTAATATCACTCGAGAAAATTCGAAATTATATGTTATATCATTGAATATAACAACTTAGTACCACTTATATCAAATGATATAAAATATAATCTCGAATTTCTGTTATACTAGTTGTTTTAGTGTTCGATGTGCTCTCGATCCTGTCTTACCATGCGTGCTGGGCTTATACGTTAAATGGTTTAACCGTGACGTGACGCCCAGGGTCAAGTTGCTCAAAACAAATATTAGTGGCTACTAGCACATATAACAGATAAAGCCACTAATCCAGGATTAGAGGTCAGCCTTCAAACATGGAGTGTCGTGATCTAATCTAGGATAAACTTTAACAGTGCTTTGAACAACTGGCCCCTCTACCAAAAACATTTTGCTGATGGTATTAAAGCTGAGGTGTAAGCCTTCTTCGCTAGACACATTAATCTCGAGTTGTATTATGGGTAACCTACAGACATCTCGAGAGAACGTAATGATCATTAATATGGTGTATAAAATATTGTTAAAAATGTAGCTAACAAGATATTTGGTATGGGTTGTGAATAAAGTATTGTGTAATAGAACTCGAAGAAATTGTAGATTAATCGATGTCAAAAGATATGTGAATTCCCCAGTCCCTTGCCATTCGTCATCGAAAGGACTATCGCCACTTCAGATGAGAGATATTTGGTTTACATTGATACGATATCGAACAGAGACGTACGTGTTCTAAATGATATATCTTTTCTTAAGGACACCTAAGCAGAAGGCTGGTTAACTTTTGCTGGTAGACGGGCGTAGAAGTGCCATTATTTATATCGGAAATCTGTAATAACATTGATAAGTTGTCAAAGAACTCGAAGACAATCGGGACGGGCGGCTTCTTCATTATCCCCGCCTCAACAATGCTGACAGTGAACGGATAAATGGACACCGGCGAGTGACGAGTGGTCAATAGCATACGAGATGTGTTTGTGACCGGATCAATGCCAGTTGACTGTTCAAATAAATCTTAACGTCAAATACGAAACTGGTCGATTAAACTAACACGTCGAACTTGACTAACTGCGCTCTTCTTGGGGCTCCTCAATGGCATTCATATTGAACAATTTTTATACTTTTTAGTTGGAAAATTTTCTGAATGCCGCTTGATATACCGGCATAATAAAATATATACACCCGTATGAATGTGTCATTAATGTTGCATAAGGGAATTGTATTATAACAGGATGGTTTTACTGGACTGACTGTCGCTTATCATATTTCAAGTCATCTAATGATTACACAAATGTCATACTAACGATAATTATTTCAGAGTCAGTGGTCAACCAGGTCACGTGACTAGGACAATGTTATATCCCAACCAAGAGCGAAAAATATATTTAACATGTGTTTTAGAAAGAGTTGATAAAGCATACAGCTAGACGGGATAAACGCATTCAGACCTGATCCCGCGTAGTGTATCATACAGCTGCTCTGAAGCAAAATCGTATAATGAAATATGACCAGCTTTTCACTGCATGACTAATCAGCCTAGTGTATAAATTATTTACAGTTAACCAGAGATTGGGTGAGGGTGGTTGTGTTTTCGTTGTCTTCTGTAGTAATTTAGTGAATTAATCCATCTCACGATTCGTCAATTTCAAACTTGACAGAAGTAGATATATTTTGTGAGATACTCTAACACGAAATACGGATTCATTGCATTTCTAGGAACTATGGTGGTTTGCCTGGGCCATAACAACCGATAGGAACCGCAGGTGGCCTTTTCAAACTCTTGCTTTCCAGCGATCTCTCGCCAATACGTCAATTTTTTGAAAACTTACACCAAATTATGTACATACTTCAGAGTTTGTAAATATGCGGGTCAGCGTGCGTATACCTATTACTTGTATATATAACGTGTTAATCATATATATGCTACGCTATGTTGCTAAGTTACTTGCCGTTGTCTCCAGTTACAATCACCTTGTGTTTCCGAGAGCCCTGTAGTTGCCGTGTAGTTGCGTAAGAGAGAATAGGAATTGGCATTTGGTTTTGTTCAAATTAATATCTATCCATGGTTGTTAAAGTAATATCGCAGATGGGGTATGACAGAAAATGTGGTGAACAGAGTCAAATAACGTGACTTGGCCTGCTATAATTAGCTACACTGCTTGGAATACGTTAAAATCATCTGATATAAGCTATCTTCATTACAACACAGTGTAATGTTCTGCCTGATTGATCTCCCCAGGCTTCAGTCGCAGCCTGGACTCATTCGACAGAATTTAATTAACACTGCTCTCATTTGAAGTCAAGTATTTGACGGATTTTTATCCATGATCGCAGGATACTGTTTTATCCTGCGTGGTCAAACATGTTATTATACGAGTCGGATTGAATCCGGTATAACCATCCTCTTGAAGGGTGTAAACCTGCAACAACTGCATGTTGTATATTGTCCACAAACGTCATTCTAGCGGGAAAACCACAAGACATCATTAGAGGATAGATTTATTAGACTGCATGCTCTCTGGTCGTTATTAGTCACCTATACCGTAAAGAGACCGCTTAACCCATCCCATAAAAACACTCGTGACGCCAGTTTCTCCATTTGGACACTGCAGATTTAATACTGTGTCTCCTTTTCTACACTGGTGTCTCTTGTAGGTATATGAACACTGGGTGAAATATTAAAATTTACGTTTCGAAAGTTTATTGTGTTTTCTTCACTTTTTTGTCCATAGCTCTTTATTATATGCTACCATTGAATGTCAGCGGAATATTATGATTGATTGAATGGAAGTTGACCACACTATAACCCAGTTCGAAGGGTCTTATTCAAAGCGTTATTATAGTTTATCTTGGATTAAGATGACGTCAAACCGTCAAAGATTTTGTCTTTGAGCAACTTGGCCCAGAGATCTGGGTTTAATGTTTTAGAATATGGTCTTTAATTAGGCCGCATTGCGAATTTAGGTCCATACCATTATCAATATCATTATGAGTTTGAAATTGAAAAGATCTCAAATTTTGAGCCTTTGATGGTTATAGTATCCTTGACTATATCAGAACGTTCACAAAGTTTACGGGAGATTTTGGACATTGTCAAATATATAATTACATGTGTTATAAAAATGCTTTAATAATGCATCATTACTTGTGAGAATACCAAGGCAAAACTTGTGCTGATCACGTTGATTGCTTTGTCTGGTGTTGTTATATACAGTCATTTATTAGAGTACAATACAGGCACCTTAAAGCTGATCCTATGCTTCTATGTTCTATGCTTGAACACAGTGTTCAAACTCAAATATGACCCTTTTTTGTGGCAGCTGGCATACGAATATTTTGGCGTAAAGATATTAGAAAAAAAATTATGTGCCTCTGATTGTCAGAATACACCATGGTGTTAAAAAAATTCAAAATATGTATTTATAGCTCGTATAACAATTTCTCTACAAGGGTGAAAGCTGAAACATCTGCATGTCATACATTGTCCACAAACGTCATTCGAGCTGGAAAATCACAAGATTTATTAGACTGCATACTTTCTTGTCGATATTAGTCACCTATCCTTAAGAGAACCCATTCTATAAAAACATTCATGACGTCAGTTTCCCGCTTTGGACGCTACATATTTAATACTCGTGTCGCGAGAAGTGCACTCCTTAGCTGTGAGAATACCGAGCAAAACTTTGCTTTTATTCGTTGATTGACTAGTCTGGTGTAGCTATATACGTGGAAGCCGTTTATAAGAGTGCTTTACTGGGAATTCAAAGCTCATTCTTACTAAAATTAAAGAAAATTTGTGTTTACCGAACCAATAAACTGATGTATATTTTGTTCATTGTAATTTTGAATGGATTTCATTTAGTCGATTGTTGTTAGGGAGACTATGTTATAGCCTTTGTCAAGGATACGCTGAAGCTCTATAAATGAGCAAATGTGTTTGATTTATTAAATTCAAGTTGGCTTAGAATGAAGCGATAACATTGACAAATGTGTCATTATTTACCCTAAAATTCCCCTTACAAAATAGTTGATTATTAGATCTCGAATCGCGAAATAATTGTGAGTTATGACAATCTGCCTCGCTGTATAGCAGCGGATATTGAAGGATTGTATCCGGGTATAGCACGCAACCATAGCTCCCGTAATAAAATAGTTGATGGCAACTAGAGGTTTACAGATATGCTAGTCCATTGAGATATTTATGGGATTTGAGTATAAGAAAGCAATCGGTGTGTTGTAGAAATCCCTTATGTAACGGCTCGCTTGGATCGATAGCTAGCGCGGCATGAAGACAAGAAACCCCGTCCTCACGAGACAAGATTCCAAATAATCCACTCGGCCAATTTGGCGGTCGGATGCAATGGCAAGGTGTTAAGTGTGATGTACTGGTGTTATTTTTCTCTTTTTTTTTTCACCCAAGGGAAACACGTCCATTTCACTGTCATGAAGATTCCATCTGAAAACATCGTGGTCCATATAGTAAATATATCTGGCGATAACTACTCTTCTTGGCGTGTCTAACCGGACTTTATCACTCTATAGCAGCGGCTCCTCAGTAAAAGATCCTAGTCGCTTTTCAAGGAATATTTGTTAGTCAGATTATGCAACGTCAGGCACAAGCCACTCTCTTCAGCCAAAAAAAAACGACAAACGATTTATCACGTTATTCCAAAATTGTAATCACATTAGCGTGGAAGAGTTTTCTTGGAACCCTTATACATGCAGGCAAATCCAGTGTATTACTGAAACATAATTAATAACAATGCGCATAAAAAGCTGAAAAATTATTTTAAAAAAGAAACAAATACCGTTAACCTGAGAACATTCCTTTCTTAAGCAGGGAGAGAGGATAAGGGGCGGGGTGATAATTAAATGAGGCCTATGCTTTTATTTAAATTATTTACATTTGTTGTACAAACGTGCGTCAGCGGAAAAAATGGTTTGTAGTTAGTTTTAGCTGGGTTTAAATAACCTTTCACGAATAAAACTACTAAAGTAACATGAATTTTGTTTATTTCGTATACAGTTGTTTTTTGTTTGATAAATAAAAAAGAGA
>JARFOD010121779.1:0-46867 GCA_031763545.1 Mopalia muscosa | reverse complement strand
TCGAATATTTTCTCACTCAAACTTGCTACATTTGATAAATGTTTGAAGTTTGAATGTATTTAGGAGGAAAACAAAGACCATCAAATAATCTCATTACATAAATTTGGTTTTTTTTATTTATACCTAAATCATTAAAAATTATTGAAAATTATGAATTAGCATATCTCATAACATAGAGGGAAGTTTTGCCGTTTTTTCTCAAATTAAAATATCTGACAAAACTCCTTATATTTGGTAATCTGGAATAACAGCTATCATAAAATATCAAACAATCACTATTTTAAGCATTAACCGTGTTGATTTTGACTTTAAATCCACTTCATTTATCTTTGACAAATCAGTTTTAACAGCTTCAAATATATTGTTTTTTTAAATCATTCAATTTTCCAAATTCCTTTGATAAGTTTGTATACAAAAAAAATCCTACTTGTAACAGTTTAAATTGTGGGGAAAAAAAATAGTTTACAAAGATATGAATAAAAAGAAAGTAAGCTTTAACGTCGAATGATGCTTCTAACTGATGTTGGTAGTGGTGAAATGACAGAGAAATTAAGCCACACAAAGTCCCATTAGTTACCTACAACAAATATTTTATGCAGTCATACAAATTGTTTTTTAACTCTATATATGCAGTTCTTTCTGCAATATTAATTTGACAATAATCACAATTGCGAATTGGTGTATCCTTTAACATCGAATGAAAATTGTATAACCTCCCTTAGACTAGTTTTTCTGTTAATCAGCTCTTGGGAACCCAGGGCTTATTTCCAGGGCAAATAATTATTCATAATCATGCATTAAAAAATCAACGTAGGTGTGTTTAATGTCCCTGATTATACATAAAAAAGATACAGTCGTGTTCTTAGGAATAAAATACTTGAAAACAGACCAATTTTATTCAATGCTGTAGAGCTCATTTACATAAAATTTTAACCAAAAAAAAAAACAAACTTTCAAATTAATTGCTTAGGAAAATTTGAGGAAAAAGGAAAACCAAAATCTCCGCCATATCACATGGCAATATCACTCGTTTGACACGTTACAATTTTACATTTAAGTGTTGTATACTTGTACAAGCTAGTATAGCAAATGAAATTCGGCAATAATTTTAATTACTGAATATTTCCTTTCCCATGCCTAGCGACAATGATCAGTTTTAATGTCACTCATTCTTACTGCGTTCCTAGCCTCCGAAACAAACATATTCATTACGTACTGTCTTGTCGCTAGAGCGTGTTCGCAAGAAAGGTCTTTTGGTCTAATGTTTCTTGACAATGCCAAAGCATTCTACAAATAGAAAAGCAGAAATATGAATGATTATACATGTTGTTAGCGAAAATAATTAGAAATATTAAGAGGTAAAACATAAATTTAATGTGTATACTGAGACAACCTACACACCTACAGTTCTTGGATTTGTTATTAGGTACATGTGAAAGCTGAACTGTTAGAGAAAAGTAAATATCCTTTGTATAAGGAGAAAAATAGATCTTCCATGGATTATATAGCAAGCAAGGTGTTTATCATTGATATGACTTTTAACAAGACATTACCCTATCAGAAGTAGTGCGCTAGAATATTTGAGACGTTTTGGTTGATTGGAACTTAAAGCCGAAAATAAGTCTATCTCAATTGCAGTAAATGTTATACCACCGTTTCTATTGTCAAAGTTTACATGAAGTGAAAGCTATACAATGGGAAGAGAGTCATCTCTCCTAAACTGTTTAGCGTCCCAATTAATACATGTGATGTTTAATCTATAACTAATATTAATAAACAAAGCCATTTTAGTACAAACTTGAATTATGGCGAGAGAGACAAGCATAGTTCTGGGAATTTAGACAGTATCATTCTCAGGTGGGCTTATTTAAGCTTATATTGTTGCAAATACCTGCTACCAACAGACACATAGATCAGAATTATTCGCTGAGGCACGTTCCTTCACAGGAAAGCATTGAATAAGCGTTTTAAGTCGAAACAACAGGTGGACAATCATCTGGTGATTTACTTAAACTGATTGTCAGATATTAGTCTAACCTCTATCATTCATGTTGTGCAATTTATTGAGCTCTATGTGCTACGTTCTTACAGTAAGTGCAGTACTACCAATTTAATTGAATCCTGTTAATTGCTATTGTCATATATGTGCATAACAAGAGCGTGTAGTGGTGCTTGAAGATTTATAATGCTACGATTTATCCTCTTACCTGTGGGGTTTCTAGCAGATTTGGAGCATACTTTGAATATAATACATGAAAACATGTAGACACTTGGTGTTTTAATAGCTATTGTGGTAACCCTTGGAACTAAATACTGTTACATTGCCTATTCGTAGTTTATACTTCGCAGGCCAAGTAACAACGTCATCCGTACCCAATGGATGTATATTACAATATAATATAGGCCATATTACCCATGTAATCACTTTGACTAACAGTTTACCACGTTCAAACTTTACACTTATTAGCCTACCAACATAACAAATGGTCCACAGGAACTACCATCATCCTGCAGTGCTGATTTCTCATGAGATTGTTTCCACTCACCACATAGCTCACCAGTTAATCGAGTTCTTTCTGTCATGTATTTTCTGAAAAGAAAGCAAAGTGTGTCTAAAAATTTGAAATGTCCTCGATACTTCTCCGTGTATAATAAGTTAATTTACCAATATTGCAAAATCACTTTATGTGAAGCCTATTGTTTTTCTTGTTATGTGGCACAGGGCGTCGAAACGTCAAACGTTAAACTGTTCGTGAATTTACTAATCTAGTTCAAGCTACCTTCTAGTTTTTAAAAAGTTTTTTATTTTAATTTAAAGCCATGAAACCTTACCTCTACATATCAATGTAGGCTTCGTTCGTGCCCCCGAGTGAATCGAGGATAGATACAGACATCTCCGGAATATTAGCAGCCAGAAGAACCCAGTGTTGATTTCGAATGTTTATTGGTAAGAAGATCCACACAAACTCTGGCAGCTTTACCTGTAATAAAGACCATCTGTTATACAAATGAAACACAAGTGTGTTACAAGCGTCGACTTCATTGACTCCATTAATTATAATAAAACATATATAGAAACAACATTTAATGTGATTCAGCCAAACATATAAGACATATATACCAAATACATATTCATTTAAGGGAAATCGGTAAAACCAGAAGTTCATTAGTGGACTTCTGATAAAACATAGTTAGATACATTGCTATGGTCATTTACATATACTAGCAAAAGAAGAGGACTGCGATTGGTCCCTGTTGTATATACTCCAAACGTCACGCTGGCGGTCAATAAATCAACAAGACTATATGTAACTGTTTACTGTGTCGAACGCCTTGATCAGGTCTAGGGAGATAACAATGCTGACTATATTTGGATTATTTGTTCTGCTGCTAGAGAAGTATAATTTTGTTTTCCGAGGCCAAATTGATTTTCAGGTAATATTTTGTGATGATCAGGAAAGTCGGATATCAAATGTGCTGCATTTCTTTTTTTTTTAATTTTACTAATTGGGAGGTTTTTAGATATAATGTTTTTGTAGTCAGATTTGAATATGCCGGAGTGACGTAAGCAGATATTATTTGGTGGGGACAATTCCGTACTAGAAGGAGGGGGTAAATAATGGGGGCAAATGGGCACCAGATCTCATGGGCTCCAAGACATCTAGATACCGTCGAATCCAGGAGCCTTTGATTTCTAATAACTGAAGGTATTAAGGACCAATTCTGTACTCGTGAAAATCAAAAATTGTCGATATTTGGATGTGTAGGATTGTCGGAGAAGGAGGCAACAGTATCTGGGATTTGATTATAAAGATTTTGCGCTACTGTACCGGTACTAAAATATGAGTTGAATTCGAGAGCTATTGCCTGCTGATCATTAACAGTTTGATCATGGTTTTTGAATGTCCTTGGTAGTTTTGTTTTACCTGTTTTGTGAATAAGTTGGTTTATTACTTTCCTTGACGTTTTAATATCGTTATTACTTTGATTGGTTTTTGCATCAAAATGTATTTTCCATGATATGTAAGAATATCATTTTCTGTGGTTCTGAAAAGATGATAAAATCTTTGATTTGTGGTAAAGTCTTTTTTCTGTTTTTTTTTTCTCTTCAAAAATGGAGTTAATAATTGAGGGAGATATCCATGAATAATTTGTATTTTTCCCTTTAGTTTGTATGGTAGTTGGTGGAAAACAATAATTATATAGTTCCTGAAATATAGTCACAAATTCTCATATGCTTCATCAGTACTGTCAGTATTAATAATATCATTCCAATGAACATCTTCAATTTTCTCCGATGATCTGTAATGTCATTGATTAGAATCCCAGGGGCGTAGCTAGAATAATGAAAATAGGTAAATATATTTTTAAACAGTGCTGAGGATCTAGCCTGAACTCTAGTAAGTTTTAGTGTTTGGGGAAAGAAATAATTGGATTTCCAAATTTCTAGAAAATCCTTTGCGTGTCTTTGAACATCAGTTTTTAATAAGTCAATGTGGAAGTCTCCCATTATAAAAGAGTTGCTATTTGATAACTTACGGGATTACTGGATTCATGGGTATTAAAAACGGACAGGTGGACGATAAGTCACTCCTACCGAATATTGTCTATCTCCTAGTATAATGTCTACAAATATGATTCAAATGCACCATTATCTTTTATAAAAGAGAAATCCTATTTATACTCAAACAGTATATGAAGCTTGACATTTGTCTATAGGATAATGATAGAAAAATAAGCACAGGACTATAAAATGCTATGTATTATTGGACTTAATATATATTAAGACTTGATACACCATGATTATAGCTATCAACACGAATTAAATACGACAATACAAAAAACAAAAACAACTGATAGTATTAGAGAGTTTAGAATATTCACCTTCTGATACATCCACTGTTGATACTCTCCATTTTCCCACTTGACTGACAAAAACGACGGATAACAAAGATATCTCCTTTATTTTTGCCATTGTGTAATTTTTGGTGAAGTGTAAAGAAGCTGTTTATAACCTAAAACATAAACCAGGTTTAACTCAATCTTTAATCTACTCAATGAAACTTCAAATCATTAAGTGTAATAAATGCTAGTTTATATGTACAGCAAATACAGAGAAGACATTTTTATAACGTTACCTTTTCAACTATATAGGCAAACCATATGGCTTGATGCATAGAATTATTGTAGAAATACATACTGTGTCATCAAGCCAGTTCGGGTGAAATATACATTGCATGTCGGCTCGGGTCAAAACAACTCCACAAATATAATATGTTGTTGCTTTCAACTCAGTTGTGTCATAGCAGGCAGACTGAAGTTGTTGCAGGAATATTGCTAAAACGTAAATACCAGATATTATTAATACAACGTTTTAAACGTAAAGTCAACTTCTAAGTGAGACATAGAGTCCCCCCCCCCCCAAAAAAAAAACCCCACAGAAATCAATAAAAGTTCCATGTGGAGGAGACCTACCCATCACAGCAAAATTTTATGCTATTTTATTATGTAGAGTAATAACGATAATTCCGAAAACAAATTTCCGGCAACTAGTGAAGAAGAAGTTGTCTTAGAAAAGCTATTGTAACATCATTCAAATAACACAGACTTACAAGCCGTATCTGCCCTATGAGTGTCAACTTTGGGAGAGGGTGAAAGGTTACTTTCTATTTCGTAAAATAGAACGTAGCATGATTCCTATAAAATTAGAAACAGAACGATTATGAAAACATTAATATTCGTTGTATTTTTGCATGGTTACTCCTAGATTATGAAGAAACATTAGGGTCGTATTAGAGTTTATATCCACGAATTGTCTGTATACTTAATCTTTACATCAAGACGTCTATGCAATACAACCATCTTTTAAATGTTTGATATGTATATACATAATTATTGGCTGGGTCACCGTGAATGGACTTATAAGGAGATGCTACCCTAGTAATGGGAAAGCTTATGGCAGGCGAAATGTTTCAATATTCTATAGTTACTTTCTTTGTTTAAAATATAAATTCCTTGTCCTTAACTTATAGTTTTCATTGCATACAGTTTTATTCATATTCTTTATTTAAAATATATGTGCAATAGTTTTATATATTTGTTGTAAAAGTTTTTATATGTATGCAATTATTTGGATTTATATGCTAGAATTTTTATTTGTCTTCACAACGAACTTAAATATATTTATTGCAAAAGTGCATTATCGGATAGCCTAATGGTTCAGCCATTAATATATGTAACAGTCATCCAATGAAATCTCGCATCATGAATGTCTTTCGTTAACTTATTATATTTCCCAGAATGCAATTTTACAACATAAAAGTTAAACTGTTTCATGAAAAAATATAAAAATGTGGACAATAAATATATAAATTCATGAACAAATGTAAATATGTACAAAATAAATATATACATGTGTTGAATGCAAATGCAGAATTTTAAAACATATATTACGTTTTTATTCAAACATATTAACTTTTTCAAACAAATATAATTTATTTAATATTGAAACACTTCGCCTGCCATACCCGTGAACAGTAAATCGAAGCAGGGTAGTTTAAGAAGCGCGCACGCTACCACTAAGCCACCGCCACGGGCCTCCTACTTCTAATAAGAAGATAGGAGACAAATCGAACTTGTCTTGAATCGAATAGATAGTATACAGGTGTTAATCGATGTAGTTATTTTTTCCAGAAAATAGGCTTAGAATATAAAACACAGTCATCGTATCGCCATGATGGAATCCACTGGACAACACGCCTTCAGCTATAATTTATTCATTGTGTTGTTGTTGTTGTTGTTACTGCCTTCATATACGCATGAAGCTGTACCGATTATTATTGCCTACATGTCGTCTTCCGACTATCAATACTGTCCATTTCACCGAATAAATAATTGATGACAAATATCTTCTCATACACCTTCATGGAAGTTTGTACACACATTCTATCGTAGCTGACGTCAGCTGTAAATTTGAACATAGGAAGTTGATAACAATTTGTCTTACGGAGTAACATAAAATGGTGGCCTTTATTTTCTATAACATATTTTCTTTCTCGGATAAAGTGTTAAAACTGTAATATCATTGTAGCTACATGAAACGATGCATTTTCACCAGTGCTTTTGGTACAAAAAATATACACATCAGATTGACCGCCAGGTTACAGAAAATATGGGTTTTATCTAAAGAAATTCTGTTGGCGATGCGTTTTTACCGATGATCATTAGTCACAGTGTTGACTAATAAAATCCAATGAATCCAATTCCGCTAAACATAAACTCTCAAATAAAAAAGAGTCTCACATTGTTATGACAGGCTTATTGAAATCTCGCGAAAATTAATGCAATATAGCAACTAATATGACACAGGTTATATGAGACATGTATGCAGCACATGCAGATTTTACGAGTATATGTACAATCTTTTACAGGCGTATGTACAATCTTTTACAGGTGTATGTACATTCCTTTACAGGCGTATGTACAACATTTTTCAGGTGAATGTACACACTTTTACATGCGTATATACAAGATTTTACAGGTGTATGTACAATTATTTTTATGTGTATGAACAACCTTTTCCAGGTGTATGTACAATCTTTTAAAGGTGTATGTAAAATCTTTTACAGGTGTATGTACAATGTTTTACAGGTGTAAGTACAACCTTTTACAGGTGTATGTACACTCTTTTACAGGTGTATGTACAATCTTTCAAAGGTGTATGTAAATCGTTGTCAGGTGTATGTACAATCTTTCAAAGGTGTATGTACAATCTTTTACAGACGTATATACAGTCTTTTTACAGGTGTATGTACAATCTGTTACGGGTGTATATACAATCTTTTACAGGTGTATGTATATCTTTCAAATGTGTTATTACAATCTTTTACAGGTGATATACAATCTTTTAGAGGTGCATGAACGATCTCTTACAAGTGTATATGTTATATTTTACCGGTGTAATTAAAATCTTTCACCGGTGTATGTACAATCTTCCACAGATGCATGAACAATCTTTTACAGGTGTACGAACACTTTTTTACAGATGTTTGTATAATCTTTTACAGGTGCATGCAATTTATTTTTCAGGTGAATGTACAATCTTTTACAGATGTACGAACAATCTTTTACAGGTGGATGAACAATCTTTCACAGATGTATGCACACTCTTTTACAGATGTTTGTACAATCTTTTACATGCGTATGTACAATCTTTTACATGTGTATGTACAATCTTTTACATGTGTATGTACAATCTTCTACATGTGTATGTACAATCTTTTACAGGTGTATGAACAATGTTTTACTGGAGTTTGCACACTCTTTTACAGGTGTATGAACAATGTTTTACTGGTGTTTGCACACTCTTTTACAGGTGTATGAACAATCTTTTACCGGTGTATGAACCATCTTTTACAGGTTTTTTCATAATAAACATATTCTCCATAATAGTATAAACAGGAAATAAAAACAAAAATTAGCCTAGCGTCCTTCTACTAAAGATAATGCGAATTTATTTCCCACGGTTTACCTGTGAATGTGTTACATGCGTGCAATGTAGGAAATGTCGACAGAAAATTAACTTCATTGCCATAATATTTTCATGAAGCACGCGCGAATATAGTTTGATAAGCCGAATGTCTTGAAGGCAAACACAGCTACAATGCGTAACATTTATTTGACTACCATTAATATTTGAACGATAGACGTAGGTGTATTAATGTTTTTTATGCTGTGTCTCAAACTTATACCGCATGGAAAAATATATCATAAAACATACACCTTAATGCTGCTTGCTTTGTTTGTGCGAATGGTTTAAGAGAAAGGAACAGCTTAGTTAGTTGTTGAACCATGTTGTTATAACCATGGAATAAATCGTGCTTTCGATCTGTATGTTCTCTTAACACGACCAAGCGGCAGGGAGGAGATCTAATAGGAGACACAGGACGATATGTGCTGGAACCTATAAGGCATTCACCTATGTCACCTCACGGGAATGACGCCCATTTTTCGAAGTATGTCTAAAACATAGAAGGACCAAATTATATAATTTGCTACAGCATGTTCATCCCCTTTTGAATACCATTGTATAAATGGTCACAAGTTACTTTATAATACCATATAGAGTGTAATTTGTGAAAAAAATGTATGTATACATATATTTTGACAATATACAGGCATACAGGTATATAGGTAAATATACAGGTTATCCAGAAATTATATAATTTTGTATACATATACGGCTCATTTGGGTCAATTCTAAGACACGAGAACAACGTCTGAAAAATAAATTTTCTGAATTATTAATAATAACAAATATTGTTAAAACTGTTTAAGCTTTTACACAACGTGTAGAGTGCTTGTGAGTTGTACTCCGTGCGTTTGGCACAGCATTTTGTTTTAAATGCTTGATTTTTAGAAGATACGTGTAGCAGCCGTTGCTTGCAAACGCACGCTGTGTATACTTAGTTAAACAAGCCCAACCCGACGCGGGGTTTGCTAGTCTCCTTATGTAGGTATATCATAATCCTGTATTGAATTATGTCTCTTTTTCTCACACAGAAACCTTCGAAACCCTAATATTGCCTGTATAAGATTACTCAAACTCTTCAGTGTCTTAACCTGATACATCCATGGGGTATAATCTCTATATCTTGTAATACCCTTTTAGTTTGTGGTTTGGTTTATTTAAACCGTTTCTCTGGATATCTGGTGTATATGTCTAACATTGTTTATACCATGCACATATTTATTACCTGCTCTCAAGATGTCTGTATATTGCCCATCACATCTCGAGATAAAGATCTGTTTCAAATCTTAAATGTTACGTATAGATTTTAGCAGCTGTGAATAAAATCAATACAGCAATTTAATGTTTATTAAACATGGCAGTTTAATTTTTTGCCTAGCTGATTTAGTGATTTTTGGATTTAATTTCTCAACATTGTGTCGACCAGAATTGATTTTAACGTGTTCAGTGTTAGGTATATATGAAATCGGTGAGAGAAACTCACGAAGCTGTCCCTGGGTTTTATAAATAGGCTATATATCAGCCTAGGTTTAAATATTACCTGTCAAACATGAACATATGTGTATGTATGATCTAGAATGACGTGAGTATCAGTTTCATAACTCGGAAATGAGGCATCAATAGAAATCAGCGAACAAAACTTTTCATTTTATTCTTTTTTTTTTCATTCATATTCTGTCCGTTATCAATATTCTTTATCAGTTTGGTAGAAAAGCAAACAAGAACAAATCGTGACTCAGAGAGAAGATTCAGATACTGGTCTGGGATGATGATATTTAATGAAATAAAACTGATGCTTAAGAAGGATAGGTCCCAGCTCCCAATTTCACAAAATAAATTCTGACTTGAACTCATTTTGACTCAACTTTTCGGGTTATTGATAAAACCATCATCAGGAGTAGTTTTAACTAAACCGAAACGTTGGGTCAAAGTTCATTCATTAACATTCTTCGGAGTTGTTACTATACTTCATCATGTTAAACTCCTCAGTGGTGGTCATATTATGAGATTGTGTTATGCGACTTTTAGTATACATTCGAACTTCCTCTAAAGAGTTATCATGTGATTATGTTGACTCTAGTGTAGACCGGGAAAACAGTTCAAGACAAGCTACATTCAGTTTTTTTTTTGTATTTATATTTTGCGTACATTTTAAAACAAAGCCGATTTATTTTTTTAAATTGTTATTATCAAAGAAAATTAATTTTTGTGTTCGGTTTTGTTATATAGATGTTCTAAGCATGTCGCCGTTCTATTTTTTTTATAATAAAAATTTAATTAAATGCAAATCTGTGACAAATTAAAGAGCTGCGCAGCTCACATTCCGTGGCGATTGAACTGAGTTGTTCACGGTGTGGGCGGGGCTTAGCTAACGATTGGCTGACAGACAGCGGCTGATCGCGAATCGCGAACCCTGATTAATTAAGGTAAGCTGGTTGGAAGAACCGCGGGCGTTAGATTCAGTAGTGGCGACAGTAAGTCTTGTCCGTGTTAGTGGATTATTGAAACGCATGACAAACACGGCCAAGGTCTCGGAGTACTTAGCTCTTTTGTTCGATAAAGGCGTCTCCCTGCTCGACCCGCCTGCCGGAGTGGTTTGCGGAAAGCGCGAACAGCTTATTGAGCGCAGTTACTGGTCCAGATTGCTGTCGTTCCGCAGTGATGCATAGCTCTTAACACCAGAGGGCGCAGACTGCAATATATTATTATTGCTGGCCCCATACCATGCATATCCAATAGGTTAATGTGGCATCAACTGACGGTGCGTCAATAATGGAACTGCCGGTGTATTTTTTTCTGAATAATGCTGAAATTTCTTTCAGAACAATACAAATAATCCCAACTAACGTCTCAGTGTACTAATAATAAAACAGATGATAATGATTATAAGAATAATAATATGGGAAAAAATAGCAATGAAGTTTTTGTCATTTTTAAGAGTCGAAACTAAGCGCAATTAAAGGCGATACGATCTCATCAATAGCATTTGTTTTACACAGTTAAACATGAACTGTCAATGAAGTACCATAATGATGTGAATTCAACATGATCATTATATTCCATCAGTCATGCCGATCTATTTATCAGTCTTCGCCAGTGAAAAAGCAAACAGTTTGTGCGTGGTTTTGAGTCTATAACGAACGATATATTTCAGCCCATAGCACTGGTTGCATATTTCTTTTATATGACATTTTAGAATTATTATGTTTGAATTGAATTCCGAGCAGCAGAGGCAAGTTAATAGATGCCCTGAGTAATAATTGGTTTCCACAGGAATCGCTGTTAAGATCACTGTATTCCAAGTCACTAATATTGAGCGATGCAACTGATACTTGGTATTTTGTTATATTCCTAGACATATATAATTTTATACCACTTGTTTACCGTTGGCTAGAATGAGTAAGCAATTGTATCTTTAAGAATTTTAGGAAAATCTGATATTTTATATGACAAACTTAATAAAAAAAACAACAAACAACAACAAAAATACACATTTTAAGAATTGTATCTACGTTAGACTATTATAGTGATTTTTGATTTCTATAGAATGTTATGCCAAGAAGGTAACTGCAAGGTAAGTTGATAATCTCGACAGACACAAAAATTATTCAACATACCTACCAGCAAAATAATTAAACAAGGGGAACAACTCTTTGAGACATCTGGCAAAAGCACTCGACCCATATAACCAGATGTTCTTAAGTTTTCATTATCTTACTTTTCGGCCCGTTTTAATTTTGTTTTTATTTTTTCGAAGCCGCTTTCAGTTAACAGCTACTGATGAATTAATAAATTTGAGTGTTGTCAAATTGTTTGAATTTATTCCTAAGAATGATCTTCATTCCCGTTTAATTTGTAGCGTCCGTCCGTCCGTCCATCCAGCCAGCCATCCATCCAGCCAGCCATCCATCCTACCATCCATTCATTCATTCATTCATTCATTCGTCCGTCCGTCCGTCCGTCCGTCCGTTTGTCTAGCCATCCATCCATCCATCCATTCATTCGTTTGTCCGTCCGCACATTCACCTAACAACCCAACAAACTATCCATCCATGGCTTTCTGACGAATATATTAATATCAACGATCCATTCATTTAAGGAAAGTATATAAGCAATTGTCATTATTCATGACTCATTTACCGTCATAAAAAGCCTTAAAACCTAGACCAGTGCAAAATACAAATACACTTCAGGCGAACAGGGCATAGTCAAGAGTGTAGCATTTTATCCATCAGCAATGCTTTAAATATTACCCTGATCATTTTACAAGTTTACTTGACTTTTACAAGTATATTGACGTAAAACATACATAGGCCTAAACATCTGAATGTTTTCGCAAATTCCATGTAGAAGATACAATTTCGATCTCATTTTATTATGAACAGCCACAATAGTTATGGATAAGCAATTTGAGATGATTTAGACGTGTAATCGCATGATCTTATAGGCGCATGTTGACCTCATTAAAATCTGTTCTTAATTAATCCGAAGCGACCCTTAACTCGACGCCGCGTTGTCCCTAACCTTTTCTCTGTGATGGATACGTGGATGCCGCCGTTTAAGGAGAGATATTCATCACTTGTATTAAAACGGCGCTGCTTTTTGCTCACGACTCTCATATATCACGTGCCGAGCATCGCCTCGCGTGTTCTGTTCACGTGGCGCGAAACTGTCGCCAGCGAGGCTAAAACACGGAGAGGAGAAGTAGTTTTAATAGTGCATTTCAATGAGATTTTAGGGTGACGTTGACTGGAACCAAGGCGGGCGAAACAATACGAGAGAGCAGTTAATTTATCGCCCTGGAGCATCGATAAAAGCGCTTCGGGCGATTCTGAGAGCACCAGAAGGTCTCTGGCCTTTATACCAGATCAACATGCAATTATACTGCGAATTCCAGATATTTATTTTGTTCTATTAGAAAATGTGGAACTGATAGGAACACAGGTGGTTTAGACTGACGAGGAGAAGAAATATGATGAAAACTGATCGCCTTTCATTACTTTGTTTCAAAAGGGTTTATGACTTTAAAGAAGCACAGAGAACACTATAGAAACCTATGATAATCTTTGAAAACAGAGTGATTAATATGAACAGATGGTGTTTTGTATATACATTGGCCTATTCGCTTTCACTTTGTTTATCATTTATTAACGATTTCTTACAACCCCAACCCGGTTTGCAAATCGGTTTGGTTTAATGAGAAGAATATTACTAGCAGTTTCAAAATTACAAACAGTTTTAATATTGCGACGCAGAGAAAATGAAACATTTCCTATGGGCCAATATTCTCTTACGAAAGTTTAGATTATGTACTAGTCTGGTCAAGAGGTCACTGTTTAAATCATTCTGTTGTAATGTTTATTGTTATGCTTTGTGGAGTGTGTATATACTAAAAGAGTTTTTAATGCGATGCAAGTAAGGTATAATAACACCGTTAGGTTGTTGGTGCATTACAACAACAGATGTAGTGCTAGTGGAATGTTTGCAATCCATGATGTTCCTTACTTCGGGGAGGTAGTTACAAAGTCTGTTGTATTGTAATTGTCCAGACACTTGTTACTTCTGACGTCTTTTTGGTTTTTACTTTATGGCCAATAAAACAATCGTTTTTTTCATATTCCTAAATAAAGTAATCCGTGTTTATTTGAATTGGCTTGACAATTTCCTCGCGGATTGGAGAATGGTGGATAGGTTTCGGGCTGACGGTCGCCGGCCATTGGTCAACAGTGCTGTAGCGCCACCTATTAGCTGTTGGCGAAAGATGTGCAATGGACGTGTTTACCGCCCATTGGCATAACACACTGTTTGATATGTGCAAACCGATATACTGTATCAAAAACGTGTTTTTGGCCCCGTAAAGCCTCTCGGGCTTCCAAACAGGTTCACAGCTAGCAAACTATCCGCCGATTTAAAGACATTCAATTTGTTCAAACTCAAGAATGCAAAAAAGGAGAGGGATCGTGGATTAGTCGGGCGCCGATGAGCTTTTAAAACGTGTATCGTCACAAAGGAGACTTTTTTCTGTGTCAACATTTATCAGTTAGACGATTGGTCAGTTTTAAGCACTGACAAGGGGTGTTTGGAACGCTGACGATGTCGTATCAACGACTTTTACGCATCTTCTAAATTTTAAAACATGTCTTTTGATTAGACACATGTGTCATTGTTATAGACTCTGCGTGACACTTTTTGGTACTATTTAATGAGAACCCTCTGGAAAAATCAATTCAACAAAAAAAGATCACACACAAAAATAAGCAAACAAACAGTTTAGAAGTACTGTTTTTCGTGAACGCATGGGGAGGGAATAAAGACAACATTAATGTTTTAAGAACGAATCACAGATTAGTTTGTGATCGAGAGAATAAACAAATGATAAAATAAACCGTTTGACATGAATGTAAGATTAACAAATCTATTTTGATCACTTAAAAAATACGCGAAAACATGGGAGAAACGTTGCTCATGCCATCTATGTATAATCAGTCCAGGCTTTGACAATAGACTTGAGAAGTTTGATGTATGTTGAACATCTTCTAAAACTATCTGTTTGTTATTAGATACGATCACATTATTTTGAATGGTTTAAATTTAGAATTGCTTCTCGGTACAGAGTCTTCGAGCGCTGTATAATTAAAGCGACTTACTAAATGGTTCTTAATTAAATATTATAGAAATGCTTATAATGTTATTACTTGCAAAAAAGCGTTGGTAATGTACGGACACAAGTTTTCAGTTATATTGGGTCAAACCTTCAAACTTGCATCATCTATGTGGATCTAAAACCTAAACAGAAAATGTGAACGAAAAAGCGCTAGGGAAGAAAATATAAAGGACGAAACAGACAAAACCAAACTAAAAGTTATGCAGTCGTTTGTATAAAGCAATCCTTATATAACTTTTTCTAAATCAATTATTAATTAACAAAAATAAATCAACTGAATGGTTTTGTGATCTTTTTGTAAGTCATAATTTTATTCTCGCCTTTTTGTCACGGCACAAAAGTCTTTCAGTTATAAAAGAAATCGAAAGGCTGGTTTGTGTCGTCAATACAAACCAGTCTGAATGCAGAATAAAATAAATTATAATGGGAGGATTCAAGTGGTTTTTTCGTGATGGTATGCGGTATGATATAATCGCCTCGGAAAGAAACACGTTGATTTAGAGATTAGCAAAGTCATAGTTTACATGACTTTCTCTTGTTAAAACGTGCTGTTTATAAAGCCACACAAAGCTAAGTCCGCCTCGTACAGTATGAAGTCACTTCACATGTTGTGTTTAACGCGAGTTTACACTGTACTGTTAAAATCTTTGCAAAAATGTGGATTTAAAGCAAAAGCGGAAATGGTGAGTAAAGCTCAATTTAAACAACAAATTTGATTTTCGCACGGTATAGACAGTGTTTTACAAAATATGCTATTTCAGATTTAAAGCAAGGGTTCCACTATGATAAAAACCCAATTTTCTTCATTAGTCATAATTTTTAAAATCTCAATATAAACTTCGAACAAAGTTTAAAGTATGGGCCCTATAGTTGAGCATGATTCTCCCAGTGTGGTGTTGTCCCGTATCCAGCTGTATTGTCCAGAAACAAGTATGAACCTTTAAAGTCTCAGCAAGATATCTAAATATTTGATGAAGTACCCAAAATAATTTATAACATTAATGTAACTAGTGGGTTAATAAAACAGCCATTGCTGGTCGGTATTTTCGTTATTTAGGATAACACTTTCTTAGTTTAAACAGATTATAGTTCAGAAAATTTCACAGGTTGAAACTGTCCGGGAATCGAACCCACAGCCGTTGGTCTCAGGCATCGAATCGCCAGCAGGGAATGCCGGCCACTTAAACCACTCAGCCACCAGATCAACCGGGCTTACACTAAAATCATTTAATGATTGCTCGTTAATAGTTTACCGAGTACAGAAATGAGGTATGTTTTCCGAATGAGATGGTCACTGATCGCCTGTGGATCAGTACTATAAACCACTGCCTCATGTATGTAGACAAGAACATTGAATACGTTCATACTGTGTTTTTTTGTTTTGAGATTTTGCTTCCTAGTTTTAAAATATTTTCAAGATTTTAAAACAATCAAGTCAAATGCCTTGATTTAAATTCTTGGTTTCCTAATTGTGAAA
This sequence comes from Mopalia muscosa, assembly GCA_031763545.1. NCBI lineage: Eukaryota > Metazoa > Mollusca > Polyplacophora > Chitonida > Mopaliidae > Mopalia > Mopalia muscosa. The sequence continues at coordinate 30,196 of JARFOD010121779.1, read as the reverse complement.
TTGTATTCTCTAGACGGGTTTGGTTTTATTTTCAATAATGTTCTAACAAAAAAGAATTGAGTTTTTTTCATGTTAGGTCTAGGATAAATGCTCAAATTTGACAAATTAATTATTTTCTTTTACATGGACACTTAACTGGTTTAATGGTGGTGAATACAACATCTGACTATAGTCTATAAACTGGGTTTGAAATCAACCTATGATTTTGAGATAGCTAAAAGCAGATGTAAAATTAAACAGATTTACTTGTTGTGAAACTTCCGTGTTTTATCACCTTTTCTTCAAATCTCGTTTATACGGGATTTTCTATGGTGGTTGTTTACCATAGTACCGACCCAGAATGGCTCTAACCGAATGCTCTTTCCAAAATAATGTTTTTTTCTGATCGCTTTTTAAAGTTTATATTTCTGAGAGTAATTTTCTACAGAATGCCTGTAAATTAAAGTTCTGTATAGTAATAACCCTTTTCTATATTGCTGATAAGTTTAGCTGTTATCTGTTCGTGTTCTTCAATACTGCTTTTTTCATTTAACGTGAGGTATAAGTTTTTAGTTTTGATGTGAAATTAAAATGTTATTTATCAGTATAAACGATAGGAATAACTCTTAACCGGTAGTCTAAAAACAAACAAACCCAAAAAACAAAAACAAAAATACTATGTATATAGATATGTAGCAACGTTTGATAGTCTTTTATTGACACAGTTTATGTCACGGAATGCGAATTGCAGGCCGGACTTATTGTGTACACTTTCTTATCTTTAACATATTTGACCTTTCATTTCATATTTATAACTATTTAAATTATTCTTTCATTTGAATTTTCTTAATAACTTATTTTATTTCAGTAAGAAAGAAAGAATGTTTGATAACCGACAGAACATATGTAAACGTCATAAATTATATCCACGTGTACATTTATTCTTTCTATCAGCGTGAATGTTTTTTTGAAATTCTATTTGACACAAAGGTGAACCTCCAGTGGAGATTTATGAAAAGTTATTATGTTATTCCGAACAAAGAAAAGTTTCCGCTCCTGGGCTGTTAAGCTATTTTGTCTAATCTTCCTCCTAATTTTACCCAGGTTGCCCACAAAATGGAGTGTCACAATTCAGAAAGGATGTCAGGAGTGACGATGACCTGGTCAATAAACCAATTTTAATCATTTCTTAAGTCAAAATAAATTTATTGTCTTTCTTCGAAGTTGTTACACTATTAATAATTATACTTCATAAATCAATGCTCTGAATTGCTTTTGTTTTAGAATTGCATCACCTGCGTATCTTACATGGCAAGGTGACACATTTAATATTATATTCTATAGTCTCTCTGAATGACAACTATGAACAAATTAAAAATAGGGAACAATGATATCTTACTAGCTCTATGCATGAAATTACAACTAGATAGACTCGTTGTATTAAATTTGTTTTAATTAGCCAATTGCATAGGCTTCTGTATTCTCCCTGGATTTTACTCAATAAAAAATCGTTTTCAGCAACATCTTATTAAAATTACCTAAAACATATACGATTATAACTAAAGCCTAAACAAATCGTGTTGAATTTGACTCAGCCGAATTCTAAATAATGTTTTAGTTGTTTAGGGTGACTGTAAAATGACGAAGAGTTTGATGAACTAGTCAGTTTTTATTTTGGCAACGACGCTCTAATCGGTAACAGGCACACTTGAAGGTTCACGAAACACTTTTCACTTGACCTTCCATGTGCACGCGAAAATTCCTACACGGGGTTAAACACCAAATGAGACATCCGTTCTCAGTCGATTTCGTGTCAGGAGCTTAGTTGGTCACAAAAAGGGAGATTTTTGCAAAAACCGCACAAATCAAGGATACACACTCCGAAGGCTTTAGAAGGTCTTCAAACAGACAGAGCTCAAAAAGCCGGATAACAGGCGGGGCGAAAACTTACATCATGTGTTCTGATTGGCTGAAATAAAGCCAGTGTCTGTGAAGCTTAGCCCATGGTGTCGTGTGAAAGGTATAACGGCCTTTCTAACTTATCGACCCCTGTTTTCAGCGCCTATCACCGTCACTGATTATATTTGTCCGGACTGACGGGATTTCTCCGAAGATTTACAGAAACTCTCCTCCCTCTTTACAAAACCCCGAAAACAGACAAACTTTCCAAGAGGGATTCCTCTAAAGTTACCCCTTTCTTAAATAAACCCAAATTATTGATACCTCTTTCTCAAAATATTTCCCAAGAATTCCAAGGTAATTACAAGCCGCCAAACTCTTGAGTCGTTACACAAATCAAAAACTGCTTAGAAAAAGGTTTGTATTTTAATTTTTGCAAATTAAACTTGTCTTTCGTAAAATGAATAGATTTTAAAACTTTTTAGTCTTGAATTGACATATTATAAAAGGCTGTTTTTTACAAGACTCATTAACGGAAAAATAAATTGGCAGGAACAACTTTCAAATATATGTTTTTCTATCAGCCTTAAACAGAGTGTTAAGGGATAAATTAAAAATGTGAAATTTGTACAAAACCGAGATTTCAATTTGTTGTTTAGCCAAAACTGGCCTCGAAAATTATAATCTCTGTAAGTTGTAATCTGAGCAAATTGTAGAGGTTTGTCAAGACGAATAGTTAGCATATTAAGCACAGAAGAGCGAAAAAGACCACCACCCGCGTGCAAATCTTTCAATTGTTTTAAAACAGACTATTTTAACATTTCTATTTTCTGTTTCTTTTTTATATTTGGTCATTATTTTTCTGAGAAAGTTAACTCGGCACTAGGCAAAAATAAACATCACTGAATCTTTCATAAATATATAAGACCAAAGATAAATCTAAAAAACCAAAAACCAGGTCATTAGGACATCGCCAGTTTGCATTATACTTTCTGTACAGAAGAACAAAAACAAAAACAAAAAAGCACGGACACGCGAGCAAATGTTTCTATTTTTTTTTTCAAAACAGATTATTTTAACAAATTGTATTTTCTGTTTCTTGTTTTATATCCGGAAATTATTTTTCTGAGAAAGGTAAGCTCGGCACTTTACATAAAATAAACATCTAGAGCTGAATCTTTCATAAATATGATCAATCTAAAAAAGAAACTAGGTCATTAGGACAATACGAGTTTACTTTATATTTAATAAAACTACATAACACTGTATTAATGAGAGCAGATAAAGCTACCGTTGATAACAGTTTTGGAAGCATTGGCCTGTGTACGGCGACCATTGGTTCGATTTCGTGTACATGGATCTTGGCCTGTGGAGTATGCTGAACTAGTTATGTGTTATCTAAATGAGTGTTATCCCTAAGTAAAAAATAAAAAATAAAAAAAAAAATGCGAAAAAGCTAGTTTAAAACCAAATGTGGTCCTGTGAACAATTATCCGCTGTATTGGCGTACCATCTACTTGGTAATAAGCATCCTGTAACAGTAACGAATATTTGCGAGACAATTGTTATAAATTTGTTTTGAGAGAAACATTAGCACAGATCTATTTTTTTAATGAAACACAGACCTTCATCGGTAAGAGGTCCTCTGGTTAGGGCAGTTTATTTGAAGAGTAGCAATACTGTCTTTATGTATAGCACTGGAGGAAAATCAATTTTCCAATACTATGATAACACGTCACGTCTTGGTTGTGCTAGTGTCAATTATTGTAGGAATGCACTGCTGTCATATAAGTGAAATACCCTTAAGCACGACGTAAAACAACAATCAATAAATCAATCATCTATAAGAGTCATGAAATACAGCATGCTTGAGTTATTCTTAAAACGTATATATAACAACTTTTTCAATATTTTAAGACGACAAAAAAAAAAAAAAAATGGAAATTGAAATTTGTTTCTGCCAAATATCAACAAAAAACGTTTCGACTCGCTGAATAAGGGCATTTGCTTCATTATGAACCCTTGTAGAGTATTGCATATTTTTGATTAGCTAATTTTAAGTCCAGGTTGATTGCACCTGTCATAATTTTGATATTTATTGCTTACCAATAATTTATCACAAAATGAAGTGATATCATGCCAACTGTATGTATTTGTATAAGGCACTCGTTCTCAAGCGTTATTGGCTTATCTGTTCTCAAATGTATTGCTCAGGTAAAAAAATGCATTGTTGGATCAGCTATTTAAATGTGGAGTCAAATATAGAAGATAAAAATTAAAGGTGTCAAGTGAGATATAAAAGTATCAAACAACAGTTGTTTTAAATACGCATAACTGCATCGAATTAGTTTTAAAGGGGTAGGCAGCAGAATACTATAATGTTAATCGATTTGGTTAGATTTCAGTTGCGATCTACCATATCTACGAATTGTTTCAACGGTGATTCTTACAGTGTAATATTGAGTTGATCCCACAATAATTTCTGAGATTTCCCGAAGTCATAATTATGAGCTTGACAGCCCCCTCTGACAGCTGTGCAATATTCCTTCACTCCGCTTAACCAATCCCAACCTATGAGATAAAAGTATAAAAACAAAGTAATAATTAATTGCTTAAATACCTGATAAAGTTCTAAAATAAGAGATACAAGTATAAAATAAAATATGTAATAAGCGAATAAAGAATTCTTAAGAGAACATAAGTAGCTGATAATACTGGGATAAAAGTTTAGAAGAAAGTATTTAGTAGTGGAGGCAACCAATGTAATCTTTTTCTACAATAAAATATTTTATAAGAGATTAAATAACAAAAAATGCTAAGAGTTCTAAAATGAAATATAAAATTCTAAAATAAAGTAAGAAGTTTATTGAAATTACAAAAAGATAAAAGTTTAGAAGAAAGTACGGAAAAGCGGAGGCAAGAAAAACAATATTTTGGGATAAAACAAGCCCTCTTCGGGCTTTATTCCTGCCATATTATTTATATATTGTTCTCTTAATGTATTGTATATATTATGTTGAATAAATATCAAATCAAAACAAAAAATCAGAATGTATATAATAAGAGATCAAATGCTTAAAAGAATAGTAGGAGAAACATGTTTGAAATAAAAGACTAAACAATAAAAGGTTAAAAATAAGATGAAAGTGTATCCCTTAAGTGTCTTAAGGGATCAAATATCAGATGTTCAACGGAAAGAACAGGATAAACCCATCTTCTTTCATCTTCAACTAAACTGCATGTTGTTTAATTGATTTGCTATTGTATATATTAGATCTATACTTTCCACATAACTTTCTTTTTTCGTCCGATTATGTTATTGAATGTTTTTATTTACTTGCTATTGTATATACTATTTCCATAGTATACTTTCCACATAACTTTGTATTATCAACCGATTCTGTAATTTAATTATTGTGACTTTTATCTGGTTAATAATTCTGTTAGTCCTTATTTATTTGTCTTAGAGAAATATTGGCTGTGTTTTAACTGCATGCTTTAGTTTTTGTCGAAGCCTGCGTGGTTCAAGCTTAAATGTCGATCTGTAAATGATTTACATATCTTCAGTAAACCCTATGTATTCTTCAAAGATTGGATCTGGTTAGAGTATATTCCTCATAACTTCTTTCAGTGGCATTTAGAAGCAGGGATAGTAACATAACAAGGCGATTTTATGGATATACAACTCCTGGATTTATTGACGAGCAACGTTTCGGAGCAGATACTAGCACCGTTTTCAAACTGTTTGCTCGTCAATAAATCCAGAAGTTGTATATCCATAAAATCGGCTTGTTGTGTTATATTCCTCATCTTGAAAACGGGCACTGTTGCATATCCTGTGGGCCAAATGTTCAAGGAGTTAAACATGTCTTGATAGTCTTTTCAATCATTACTATTATGGAAAATAAACGGTTGTCAAAAATGCCTCGAAGTCATTACAATACAACCTTTACTATAAGGGTTTTGTTTTTATTGGTCCATTTTAAACCGCGTTTCTGACAAGTGCTATCATACAGGGCATCCGCTATTTTTTACTCTGTGACTTGGTCAACATCTTGTATGCTGTATGCATGCCACGTCATAAATCAGAAGAGAAAATTATGGTTTCTTATCAAAATTCATGTAAAAATATATAATTTACTTGCCAATTAGAACACTCTGCTGATATTTTCTCGGTAATAGTCTTAAAGCAAACTACTTAATTATTGACAGAAATAGCAATAATAAAAAAGAATCTACAAGAAAAGGTTTTCTCTATAGCTAAAATGTTTAATAAAGTCAACTTTTTTTCATTATGACTTAGACAAAATATGCTGCCTTCTTTATTTAGTTTGAATGCCTTGACTTAAACACAACCGGCAACCTATATCAATGTACGAAAATAATTGCTAAATATTGATTCGTACTTTTCTCTTGTACGATGGGTTTTAAAAGTTTCTTGCTCACAGAACGCTTTGCTGTTGACATTTCGCTTGTCAGAGAAGGGAATCTTGTGTTGTATGTTACAGTATCGACTGGTTTTTCAATACCAATACAGATGCAGGGACAGTAACATGACCACACAGGAAAACCGGCGCCTTGGTCGTTTACAGATACAGAAGAATTCAAAAGATTCTCTCCCAATTGTTAACATGTTGTTAATTGTCGCTATAATCTAGATGACAAACATCCGGTTACCATGGCAACCGCACGAGACTCGAGTAATGGAAAGACGTCATGCTATCTAGGATGATCTGTCATTTTGTTGGGTTTATTTTTTGTTTGTTTGTCGAGACAAGATTTTCGCAACCAAGACAAATCCCAGAGATGTGATTCAACGAAATACTTTAGGAAGATCCGACTAATCAATCAACATCATGCCACAGGAAAAGGGTTGTCTGTCCTTGTTTAAAGTTAAACGTTAATCATTTCCTCTTTTTAAATATGAAACCATGTAGAAGGTTGTTAATAAGGCTATAATTAAACTTTATACACATGTTTATTTGTTTGTGCAATTCATCCTACTCTTTCTGCACCACAGGTTCCAAAAGGCAGCCTTGGGCTTGTAACATATGACACATATCTGGGACGCGACAAGGCGCTTGAGGGTTTCCACTTATAATACAATTATATCATTTGAGCATGTTTGATTATAGGTTCAGTTAGAACGACTTGTATACTGTAGTTGCTCTATGAATCAAGATAGCAAACTAGAACATACCAATTACAGTAAACCGTGGGGCTTTAAATTTATCTTTCCAACATATTCCAAAATATAAATACATATTTTGGGTTTGGTTTACCGCTTATATGAGCGGGCTACGAATGAAAGTCACAAATACACTCAGTGAAATGTTCCTATTCATTTTAACTATATTCCGTGTTGACGTGAAGTAACACACAACTAGTTGAGAATAAATGTTCAGTAGGTGAAAGACGGAGATGAAACATGAAGAATTTGGACTTGATTAATCGTATCAATCATTTTATTCCATATATATTTATATGACTGGCCCTGTTAGCCATATACCAGGGTTCGAATCCCAGTGGGGACAAGGAAAAGTATCTCACTATCTATATGCGCAATAATAATATATATTCCATATTTTTCAGTAACGTATCCATTAAAATCCTTTAAAAACATATCTCTGACTCCACTGATGTTAGATTATCATGGATGATTTGGACGAATATGGAATAATGGTTTATGTAACAGAGCAATGATTGAAATGACGATTACATGTGGGTAAACAATGCACACGTTTATGTTTACAGTTGTTAACTGTACATCACCATGTAACTTTACTAAGACTCACTCTTTTGATAATGCTTCTGGTTTATTTAAGGATTTGTTGTTGTTTATTACATGTATTTATTTGCTCGTAAAATACAGAATTGAGCTTTGACTCAGGGAAGAAGGGAAAAATGTTGCTTAAATTGCCAATTTTTTATATATATTTTTTTTTATATAGTTTATGAGAATTTCGAAAATCGTTTAACCAAATAATATTTACTTTGAACCGAATTACAGATATTAGAACTTTTTTTTGTAAGAATGGTGAAAGTTTGTTATTGTTTCGTCTTGTGCGTATTAACATCCCATATTGTGAGAGAGCTCTGACCCACTTTCGATTAATTCCATCACGTTTAAGTGTACGAGCTGTATATTGGACCGAAAAACTGAAATCAAAACAAATTGATCTTTATATGGATTTATATTATAAATAAATAAATAAATAAATAGAACAGCCGTAGAAGTTTTGATTTGTTATTAAAATTGGAACTATTTTTTGATCGGAGTTGATACGCCCAAATTCGTTATTGAATTATCTCCCTTTACTTATAAAATGATATCAAACTCAATTCAGGGCGGACAAAGACAATGTTTTAGTGTATAGTGTTGGCTCAGTGTGTATCCCATAGGCCCAGATACGACTTTCATGATTTGAGTCGAATATAAACTTCCTGTGAATATCCGAAGATCTTGGGGCGATTGTAGTAACCTTCTCATTTCTCGTTTAATCAAACATACCCACAATGAGGAAAACAAATACCATTAGTTGACAATCTGAACCACGTGACATACCTGTTCAGATTGGTTGGTTGCCGTCGAAAAGGTCCTCTTTTTCATCGTATGTTTGCTGACTCACAATGTGTCACAGTTAAACCACTTTGAGCTCGATAGATGAATTGAAAAAAAAAAATGCAAAGTTAAAACGATAAAATTAAAATGGAATCAACTGAAGTTTTAAAAACGCCAGATCAGATCATGCAGTGGGGAATAAAACGAAATACGTGTTTACCCAAAATTCATCATCGATCTTAAGGAAATCAGATGAAACCAAAAGTGTTGTAGAAATGGTATTGCAATGGAATTGCCGGATCGTTCACCCGTGAATTAAGTAGTTCGTTCATCAGGAAATTATATTCAATCTATTTATCGTGCAGGGGGAAGATCTAGTGATAATGTCCAATTCTTGATAAGTGACCCATTTCTTTCGTCCATAAGGAAATTGTAGGATTTTTGACGAGATATTTAAACAAATTTTAGAGCCTGTAAGGGGGGAATTCATTGGAGTTATCAGATAGTGCACAATAAATCGACTGCTATTTTCAGATCTTTCAAGAGGAAATCGTATGCCATTTTAAGATATTCGCAAATCTAAAGCAAACATTTTAAGGCGAAGACGAAATCTAATGAAAGTGTCTAATCGTTCACAAAGTTAGATTGACAGATCGTTCACTGCGAAATTGATTAGAGTTTTCTATCTGAAATGTTAAAAAAAAAAATTCTTTTTACGACGAAGTATTCAGAAACAGAGGTATAATTCATTAGGCAATTCAATGACATTTTAGATGGTCCAAATTGTAATTAGATCAAGTCTGATGATACTTTGTGAGATCTTTCACGAAAATCGATAAAAAAAACCCTTCAATACTTTACCACTTTTCATTTGGAAATCTGCTGAAAGTGGAACATTGTTCGCTAGAAAATCTAGTACAATTCTCATATAATTTCAAAGGGAATATTGGGGAAAATATCGTGCAGATATTTCTGGAGGAAATTTGAGGTTAATTTCAGATTGTTAAAATAGATGTCTAATCAAATTTGCACTTTGTTCATAAGGTTTTGTTACAAACTATACAGATCGTTAAAATATCGTACAAAAAAATAAATAAATTATTCAAAAGGAAATCTAATTCTACTTTTTATTATATCAAGTCGCTTTCGAAAGTTTATAAATCATAGCTTTATTGCAAGGTCATTCACTGTGAAGCGTAATAAAATAGCCATATCTTTCGGAAGAAAATGTATTGAACTTACCAGAATCTTCACGAGGAAATTGTGAACTTGTCAGAATAATACACCTCGAGGACATGTAATGTTGATCGTGTACAGGGAAATGTATTAAAATATACCAGGTCTTCAAACAAAATTGTAAAGAAATTGCAGGATCGATTAAGAGTAAATGTAAGGAAATTGTTAGAGCGTTAACTATGAAATATAATGACATTGGCAGCTATTTCTCAAGGAAATCTAATGGGACTGCCAGGTCGTTCAAGGGAAAATGTAGCACAATTGCAGAATTGCATAAAATTAAAAGATCGTATATGAGGAAATGCAATGAAATTACAATATGTTTTAGTAGGAAATCTAACGAAATTCTCAGATCATTTTGCAGAAAATCTAATGCAAGTGTCCGTTCAGTAAGTTAGAAATCTCAAAAGTTCGTCATGACAGATCGTCAAGTAGAAATTAAAGTCTTCAAATCGATTAGTAGGAAATCTTATGAACTTGTCTGATTGTTCTGTTGGAGAGGTGGCACGATTGTCGGATTATTAGGACACCAAATTAAATTGTCAGATCATTCAACAGGGAAAGCATTTACTTGTCAGATGGTTAAGTCTAAAAATCTAAATAAATTCACCATATCATTAGGTAGGACACCAAATGAAATTGTCAGATCGTTAAGTCTAAAAATCTAAGGAAATTCATCATATCATTACGTAGGACACCAAATGCAATTGTCAGATTGTTAAGTCTAAAAATCTAAAGAAATTCATCATATCATTACGTAGGACACCAAATGAAATTGTCAGATCGTTATGTAAAAAATCTAAAGAAATTCGTCAGATCATTACGAAGGACACCAAATGAAATTGTTAGATCGTTAAGTAAGAAATCTAAAGAAATTATTCAGATCATTACGTAGGACAGCAAATGAAATTGTCAGATCGTTAAGTCTAAAAATCTAAAGAAATCCATCAGATCATTACGTAGGACACCAAATGAAATTGTCAGATCGTTAAGTAAGAAATCTAAAGAAATTCGTCAGATCATTACGTAGGACACCAAATGAAATTGTCAGATCGTTAAGTAAGGAATCTAAAGAAATCCATCAGATCATTACGTAGGACACCAAATGAAATTGTCAGATCGTTAAGTAAGGAATCTAAAGAAATTTATCAGATCATTATGTAGGACACCAAATGAAATTGTCAGATCGTTAAGTAAGAAATCTAAAGAAATTCGTCAGATCATTATGTAGGACACCAAATGAAATTGTCAGATCGTTCAGTAGGTAATGCATTCACCTGTCGGATCGTCCGGTAGGGAATGCATTCGATTAGCAGATCCTTAAGTAAGAAATCTAAGAAATTCGTCTGATCATTAAGAAGGAAACCGACAGAAATTGTTTGATCACACCAAAAAGTAAGCCACCAAATAAAATTGTTAGATTAATCTTTAGGAAATTGAATGAGAATAGCCAAATCGTTGAAAAGGTAATCTAATTTATTCATCAGATAGTTCGAAAGAAAAATCAGTAAAGTTTTTACTTCATTTAGTTGAACATTTTGTTAAATATCGTTATGATATCGTTTGGTAGGAAATCTAACGAAGTTCTGCAAGTTAAAGTTCTACTGTAATTGTCAGAAGGTCAAGTTGGAAATCTGATGGAAATCTCTTGGAATTGCCAAAAAGTATGGTAGGAAATTTTGAGATCGTTCAGAAGGATGTCTAGTGAAATTGTTCAGATCATTTAGTAAGAAATTTCACTCATATAAAACAAAATATATAACAAAGTTGTCCGATCGTTAGATAGCTTATATAATGAAATTGTCCCATTGGCAAAAAAAAAAAGAACAAAAAAAAAACGAAGGAATATAACATATTGTGCTACAAAACTCACTTTCACACCATTTAATCTGTGAAGTGTAATACACTCGCAGATCATTAGGTAGGAAATGTGACGAAAATGTCAGATCGTTACAATGCCACTTCATTAAAGTAGAAAATCTATATTTTGTCACATTGTTAGGTAGCAGATCTAAAGAAAATGTCAGATCGTTAGGTAGGAAATCTAATGAAAATGTCAGATCGTTAAGTAGGAGATCTAAAGAAAATGTCAGATCGTTAGGTAGGAAATCTAATGAAATGTCAGATCGTTAGGTAGGAGATCTAAAGAAAATGTCAGATCGTTAGGTAGGAAATCTAATGAAAATGTCAGATCGTTAGGTAAGAGATCTAAATAAAATGTCAGATCGTTAGGTAGGAAATCTAATGAAAATGTAAGATCGTTAGGTAGGAGATCTAAAGAAAATGTCAGATCGTTAGGTAGGAGATCTAAAGAAAATGTCAGATCGTTAGGTAGGAGATCTAAAGAAAATGTCAGATCGTTACAATGCCACTTCATTAAAGTAGAAAATCTGAGTATATTGTCACATTGTTAGGTAAAAAAACTAATGAAATCGCGAGATTGTTCGGTAGGAAATGTACTGCAGTTATCATATTGTTTAGTGGGATAGCTAGTGAAGTTTATAAGACGCCTCTGTAGGAAGCTAAATGAAATTATCAGATCGTTACAGGTAGGTAGTCTTGTTTTTTGTAAGACAATTAAGTAGGGAATATAATGAAATCGCTAGATCGTGGAGAAGTAAATCTAAGAAATTTGAAAGACGATTAAGTAGGGAATCTAATGAAATCGTTAGATCGTGGAGAAGTAAATCTGAGAAATTTGAAAGACGATTAAGTAGGGAATCTAATGAAATTGTTAGATCGTGAAGAAGGAAATCTAATGAATTTGTCAGACGATTAAGTAGCGAATGTAATGAAATTGTTAGATCGTGAAGAAGGAAATCTAAGGAATTTGTTATACGATTAAGTAGGTAATCTGATGACGTTGTTAGATCGTGAAGAAGGAGATCTAATGAATTTGTCAGACGATTAAGTAGGGAATCTAATGAAATTGTGAGATCGTGAAGAAGGAAATCTAATGAATTTTTCAGTCGATTAAGTAGGGAATCTATAATGAAATTGTGAGATCATTAATGAATTTGTCAGATGATTTATAAGGGAATCTAATAAAATTGTTTCATCGTAAAGAAGGGAATGTAATGAATTTGTCACACGATTAGTAGCGATTCTAGTGAAATTGTCTTATCGTGAAGAAGGAAATCTTATGAATTTGTCAGTCGATTAAGTAGGGGATCTAATGAAAACGTTTCAGGAAATGTAATGAATTTGTAAGACGATTAAGTAGGGAACCAAATGAAATTGTTAGATCGTGAAGAAGGGGATCTTATGAATTTGTAAGAAGATTAATGGGGAATCTAATTGCTAGTCATGAAAAACGATTAAGTCGTGAATGTAATGAAATTGTTGGAGTGTTATGTCCAAAATCATATAATTCTCAGATCGTTAAGGAGGGAATCATATGAAATTGTCAGATATTTAAGTAGGAAATCTAACGCAATTGTAGGTGGGGAATGTCATGAAACCCTCCAATCATCACCGGTTAAATTGCTTGAAGTTGTCAGATCGTCCCTGATCAAATCTTATAAAATGGCCTGATCGTTACTTGAAAGTCACTTTGGCGGAATCGAATCGTTAATAAGAGATTTAAAAAAAATGTGGATTAATCCACGAGAAAACTTATTAAGACTGCCAGAGGTTGTTAGACGTTCTGACAGTGTCATGTACATGCGGTGTATTCAGTTGGAAATGTTCATATTTTGTCTGACGTCACCAATCAGCTCATTCCGAAGAAAATGTTGCTCTGGACGTTGAAAAAAAGCTTGTCATTTTTTTATTTATGGATTTTTTGGTAAATAGCAATAATAAATGGGTTTCTCTAGAACAGCTTCCGTTTTATGTGTTTTAACTTTTTTATCCAGAAGTGTGGCACATTTTCTGTATTGACAACGATTGTTTTCCTTATGAAATATCACGTAACACATGTATGCCGACATCGGTTTGCTTTCAAAATCTTCGATTTGTTCTCTCGTATTTTGGTGTACTCACTTTCCAAGAGAGTAACTGATTCAGATTTATCTGTTGTTAACTCCTTTGTGTTAAGAAAATCGTAACATTTCATTGGTATATAAATAATAAAACATATTTTCCCATAACCCGCCAGTTCAGATGTGTCTTCTAAACCTCATTAAATTTACACAAGAGAGAGCTGCCATTGAAAGTTGAACAGGGTCTGATTTCAGGGTACTTCCTTGAAACTCTTGTGGTGCGATTTTACTGGAACGGAACCGAACTCGTCACATAACAAGGGACGTGTCGATATAGTGAGAAGAACGTTTTGCAGGCGATTCACTGACTGACGTCAGTATGTTCGCCCTTCGTAGCATTTTAAGCAACATCACGAAAACTAAACCTATGTGACGTCAGTGACGTCAATACAAAGCGTCACTTTATCGATCGTTATGAAGGACCAAAAATCAAATTACTTCCCTTGCTAACACACAATTATCAAAGTTTAGCTTTTAAGGGGATGTTTAATCTATTACAAAATGCAGATTATACACAGAAATGGAGTGGATCAAATAGAATCGTGTTTATCACAGATTCACGAGAAGCAGCAAACTTCGAAAAGATATAGTAATTGTGTGTATATGGTTTGCAAATGTAGTCCACACAGCCTCAGTATCGCCATATGGACGAAATAAATATGAGAACGAAGTCAAATGTCAAAAATACAAATACATAGAACATAGGGACACTGCTTTGGTACCCGATTGTGTTCAGACAATGTTTCAGTAGAGATGTTCATAAAAGTTCAAATAAGCTGTCCTGGTTATGTAAATTGATATTCTGGGGCTGTGGATCGGATTGTTGATCGTGGGGCTGACTTCACATAGAGCCGACATCTTTCAGGCTTTTAGAATAGTTTTGTAAATATTACTTTAGTTCCAGTTGACTTAAAGCTTTCCTGGTTGGTTCATCGGTGTAATTTAGAGAAGGAAATATTTCGATACAAAGCGCAGCTATTGGAGAAGATCGCAGAAGTTTGCACAGTGTTGACTGGTTGCAAACATTGTATAACAATTACATGGTGTAATCAAATGAATCTTTGTTTAGATTTCTGCTACAGGTCTGCGGTAGGCGTACAACTATTACTTCGACTAGTGTGTAGTTCCCTGGGACTATTTCTGCAACATGTATAGGTATAGTCAGTCAGTCAGAACACAACCAGACGACAATGACATGCTAGTGAGCTGTGTAAGGGAGAACTATTTCCAGTGAACCAGACGACAGGTAAAATATGAGGGTCATGTCTCGCCTGGGGCGCCACCCGGAGGCCAAATCTCACTAGACAAATTGACGTCTTATAGACAACTGGAGAAGTTTTGTTCGCCGTCACTCTTCATAAATTTGGCCATTCATCATTTGAGCAGAAGAACATGTACTTCTTTAGACGCTTTTTCATTGAGATGGCATCCATCATTGTCGCTATAGGTCATGACGACAGAAAGTGAAGACTACAGGTTAAACGTATTGACATGAAGCAATGAAGTGTTTTTGAGCAAGTCGTGCGTTAATATAATGCAATAATTTGTGTCAAGTGCGTTGGTAAAAATCCGAACAAGTTGATCCATATGGAAACGTTAATTGACTTATTTTTACCCTTACAATCTCGACGGCAACGATCTTCTATTCAACTATTGTAATAAACGTCGTCAGACTAACGATCCATCTTGTTGAAGGTTGTCACGAGACAGAGCAGACGACAGGTGACAAATTTGAAGAAAGATCACACATGATGGATTCATTAACTTCGACTCAACGTTTCAACTGGAATTTAACAAGTCATGGTCAATAGACAATCGGATTCTGCAACAATTCTTAACACCATGTTGAGTGCCTTGTTTTAGCTGATGGCGGAAGTCGGAAGCGGATGTAGTAAATGATTTGTGACTCGATCTGACAAGATGGCGTTGAAAAAATGGTCATGTGACAGGATGCTAGAGCCTCGTCTTCATTCCAAAGGGTAAGTCTCACCTTCAGTATACTTAGTCCATTACTTACTCACCTCTTGTTTAACCTCTGACATTTGTTCAAGATGTGTCTGAATAAATAGAGAAAGAATTTTCTAATTTTGAAAATCACTTCGCATGAATATTTTGAGTTGTAAAGTCTAACCCCAAAAATTTAAAAGCCTATACCAATAACATAAGGTTAGATCGTTTATCGTTTATTAATTAATATACATTTGTCTTTGCATGTTTTTGTATAAGACGTTTTTGTTTATGAACTATTTACAGTTTTTTTAGTAACATTAAAAATAAAATAAAACAATTGCACCAGATGAAATCGGAAACTAGCCTTGCTGCATTCCCTTCCTGTTGTCCAGTAAAACTCAAAACTAGTTATTTTTATCTTGATAAAAGTTTTATTTTCCGAAAAAACATTAAATTTATGTCACTCTCTGTCTCTAAAATCCATGATTTCCACTGATAAGTTTAGCATAGTACAAGAGTAGTGTTACTCCGAAGAACGAAAGACTCTGTCTCTCTCTAACTAAACAAAAGTGCGTTTGAGTTAGAAACATTGGACAATTTATCACCCTTGAAAACGACATGAATTCCATGCATGGTGAGTCACTCCATAAGTCAAACATATATTGTAAACAAATAACACGTGCTATATAAGGTTTTGGTATAAACCGGCCCTTCCGCATTGTTGGCAAAAAGATAAAAAAAAACGATTTTTTTTGTTGTGGATTATTTATTTATATTTTAAACTCCATTCAATTGTTGTACACGTTTGTTTTATTTATTATGCCCTTCGCTTAGATTAATATACCATATATTTTGCCTGTATTATTTAAATTAAAAAATAATTACAAATAATATGACTCACACTGAATAACAAAACCTGGAGTTTTAGGGTTGAATTAACCTACAAATTGGCTGTTTATGATTTTGTTGTCATTTCACATATTTCTCTCACTTATGTGTTTTGCGACAGGCGTTGTTTTTTGTTCGAGATTAATGAAGTAAAAACGGAACTTTTTTGTCGACTTAGGTCTATTTTCTATGCCTGTTGAAGCCTGGCTTGTTTACTCGATTACATCATAGTAAATTGCATTCCGTGTTTTGTTGTTAATGGAATTGTATTAAGGTCTCCGTATTAAAACTGTAGGCTGATAACTCACAATTAGCAGGCGCCCCGAAGGTGATACGTAGTTATAAAACAAGATAAAATCTTCATGATCGAGCACAATAAACAAGATAGATATTAGTCCAATTTTTAAACTGTGGAATTTAAAGCAAACAATAACAAATGTAGATGTTTCCGTGGCTAGTCAGGCTTAATTAACCTGATTAATGTTTTCAGGTAAAAGAGTGTAGAAGATATTCCCCATGTTATAAACGCGGGTTTACGTTCATCTAAACATGATATAACAGAAAAGAAATACATATTTCAACTTTAAACCGATGTCTGATAAATGTAACTTGGATGTAAAATGTATTTTTTACATAATTTCCCGAAACATTTTGATAGTGTCTTATATCTCTTCAAAATATGTTCATTTTTTATAAATGTCGTTTAAATATTTATTCCTTCATGTTTGACTGTATTTTTCGAGGATAATAATAACAATCGTTAATAATTTTAATATTGTTTGATTAATTTTTTTTTATTACATTAGCAAATCAAAAGGTGTATTTGTATTGTCCTTAACGTTTCGGAGTTTTGATGTAATGCAGATCATCCGACCTGCCAGACGAAATTTATGTGTACAAAGTTGTTGTTGTAGCAGTATTTTCTGAAATTCGTGTTTTATAACACAGCTCATAATATTAAATATTGTGTGTATTTCAATGGCATATTGGTGTATTTTTACATAAATTATGTGTAAAAAGCACTCCAGAATACACCAGGTATAGGTGATCTGGAACTATGGCCATTGAATCTACAGTATTATCCAATACACATCTCAGTTATACATTTTTTTTTTAAATTGTTTATTGTTTAATAGCTGTACACATTAAGCATTATACATTATATAAACAACAACAGCTTTTACACTTATAAGTTGATTTGAAACAATTGATGTTTATGTTGTGTTAAATTTGATATTAATTATTAGTTTATAAAAATTGTTTAAATATTTGATTATTAACTGTTATAAAGAATATTTTTTATCTGAGAATGACATCTTTTTCATATTTATGTGTGTAATAATATTTATTTAAAATTGTACGAAATGAATGTTTTCCAGTTTTACCTAGATTTATATTTTTATGGTGTTTATCTCGATAAATAGATGTATATATTTTCTCCTGTGAAAAATTTAATTGTCGTCACAAAAACAGAAATTAAACTAGTCCTGGTATCATTTTGGAATTTGAATCACGTATCTTCCATCGGAAGATCTATCTTTGTATAGTTTTATTGTTGTTTTTCCCAACATTGATATCTTTCCTTTTTCATTAAAGTCTTAGATTATTCCAGACACAATTTTTCAAATTTAGAACTATTCGTTAATAAATGAACTAAAATTAAAAAAACATCGAAAAAAATAAACAGGTTTATTTTTCAGTTTACTTAGCTTTGAAGAGGAGCAAAGGGGCTGTATTTTAAGTTATGTTTCTTAATTTTCAGCATTTGATTCGGTTTGACTTAATTGGGGCACATCGTTTCATTTGCTTTTTTCATCCAATACCTGTTTATTTATTCAACTCAGACCGGAGAAAACAGATACAATTTATATTTTCTGTTAATAAAAATCTAAAAATTTATAGTCATTTTGCTCTTTATTTAATATGCTAATAAATTAAACAACATTAAAATTCTAATAATTAACATATATAATTCTTATTTTAAATAACCATTCTCTATTTATTTATTTTCAGATATTTACTTAGCCTAAATTCGCAGACATGGATAAAAAATAAGGTAAATATAAAAAGCTTTTAAAGCTCCTCGGATTTTTGGCAATAACACGAAAACGGAAAATATTTTACTGATAACTGCGTTAAACACCGGTTGGCTGATTTATCGAGACGGCTGACATTAAAAGGTGCGGTGCGTATAACATTGGGTGAATCGGGTTCCTAACTTACCTTACCCGGCATGCTTTAATGCCCTGGACTCGTATCTTTTCTGACTGACAAAATATTTTCCCTAAAAAAAAAAGACGAAAGTACTTATATTGTACAAATCTTAAGGTCATAAGAATTGGTTCACAGAAAATGAACAAGTTCTTTAAGATGTTCTTAAAGTTAAACTTTTTATGAGCACCTATGTTTCAGATTTACTTTTACTTACGGTGGATTGGATAGTCTGAGAATCTTTTCGAAGCGGATACCTGGAGATGAGATTTGAATGTCTTATATTCCAGTAAGAACATTACATGAAAATTTATTCAATTTTCGAAAACGAAAAGGTCATTTTATAGATACAAGCTTGCGGGATTTCTTCGTTGTTTTTTTCTTTAAAACAAAACGAATATAGATTTTTTTTCTGGTAACTGCATGCTTACTTATACAAGTGTTATTGGGGCCTAATGCATAAGGACGAAACTGTATATATCTGTAATAAAAACAGTAATATTGATATAAAATTATCATTGTTTTCTTTTCTTTTAAAGATAAAAGGGAATTCTTAGCCTTAGTTGAGAACTAAATTTATAGATACAGATGATTAATGAACTTGTCTTCAAAGAGTTGAATAGAAACATAATTTCTTTGATATTGCTGATAAATACAGATTAAACATTTTGCGCAGAGAATTTAGAATAAAGTTCGAAACTGCGCAAAAGATTTACAAAATGAAAAATAAATTTTAGACGACAGTATATTCCACACGCTATTGATCGTCTAAAAATGATATTTTTTGTGTTGTTATTTTTGTTTTCCGACAAATAACGACACAAAAAATATCATTTTTAGATCAGATATCTAAACATACCAGTAAACCTTAGTATTAACAGAACGGTTTATACATTTTTAATCAGCTTAATTTTGTCTTAGAGAAAACGTTGTAACAATTCCATGCTCCAGCTATTTGAGTATAATCCGAGAAAGCATGGAACAGGTTTCTTCGCTCACCATGCGCCCACTTGGACAGATAACAGTTTAATGCAGTACACTCGTAATCATTGTAACTAGCCTGTTGAACGTCATAGGAGAAAACGTTGATTGGGATTGGCGCGACGTTTGTGTGGTGACGGCGAGACAGCGATCTTAAAACACAAGTATTGACACAGTATTGGCAGTTAATCAAAAAACCCGTCAAGACATCACGTAGTGAATGGAACAACTCGGAACTTAAGACCTTTTGTGTAAAACGCTTCGGGAATAAACTGGCTGCACCGAGCTCATACCTAATGTGTTGGTTGGAAAATAAAATATATTTCAAAGTGTTACATAGTTGTGTCATATATGTGTTGGTTATGTTTAGCTGTATAGATAGATGTGTGTTTACGCCGGTAAGAAATCCGTGAACCCTTTCCAAAGTAATCCTAGACCAGACAGGCAGTCGCAGTGGCCCGTCTCCTAACGGGTGTTCAAACGCTAGCCCGGGTGGGACGCGGAGACAGGCGGCTTCCACAAGTGGGAAACATTCCCGAGACGAAACAAAGCTGTTCACAGAAGAACCGTTGAATGTCTAGCGAACATTTGCGAACACGGCTCGGCATTCTGGGCCATCTTGTACCACGTTTGTCGCCTTGTTGCGGTAGGAATAAGGATGCTTTGAGGGGACACGGTGATACAGTTGGACAACAATTCACAACTACATGCTACACAAACCTACCCGGATCAACAAGCATATAGAGAACAAACACGGAGATTTACTCTCACGCTATTGTGACAGCCAACACTGCTTTGATGAAGTGTGCTGTCCGGTGGCTTTGGGTCGGTTTCTGGACAATATGATGTTTTCTGGCCCTTGTGGATTTTGGCGCTTTCCTTCTGGACACGACCAGATAGACAGGAAGCAATATGACAAGATCACAGACTACTTAACTTTTGAAACCCACCAAAGGGTGGGTCTATATAACAGCATCAGCTTGAGACCTTTCGCCAGCCAACAGTGCTACATCCTTTAAGATAGACACTAGATCTTCCGATCATTATGGACAGCCAAGTCACATTCCTAGAAATATACTGCCAACCGTCAGCTCAATAAGATAAATACGAAAAAATTATGTTCGTATGCGATACGATTTACAGCCAAGGACAGTGTATTAACTTATGCCTGCTTATTTGGACGTGGGGCACTTGTTTGCGATGCGACCAAATTTCTCTTGATTTATCGCCAAAAGCTGACAAGTACACATGGTTACATTTTATTTCGAGTAACTGATAGACTTTCAAAGTTGACTGTAAGGATTTAAAATGCCAAATTAAAAGGGTTATTGAAAATAGGAACAAAAAAAAATTACTAAAAAGACTAAAAGCCCTTTGATGCAAGAGAGTAGCACCGCTTTTTGTTCGATAAGATGGTAATTTAAAAAAAATACATTTTCTTATTTTATTTTGAAACTTTCTCAACATTTTAAGACAGGATTATAAATTTAGTTAGAAATTTACGGATCGATCGATATACTTGACTGTTGGATGATGGGTGACTGAGAAGAGGGGGGGGGGGGGATTGGCTGATTGATCACAACACATCCCTCTACATCTGATTAATGATCTTAAGACATACGCTTCTCCCACATGCAAACACGAGAGTTATAGTACCACAATAGTACGATGTCAAAAAAGCGTAAGAATTTTCGGTGCATGCCTTTCGCCGGTTCTGTACTTTTGGCAGTTTCAAGGGATCAGTATCGTGATACATAAACTAATTCTTAGTGGCGTCATGTCGGTGTCAATCTGCACCAACATCGTGTTAATCTAAAATAAGGACCAGCGAGAAATCGGAATTAGTCGAATGTGTTGCCGCCGCTACGATAGGGTATTGACACTGTCACGAGATACCATGACTGCGTCACGATCATTCTACTTGCGTCACGCGATGCTGCAGCAGTGGACCACAGGTTTTTCCATTTCCACAACTACGGCGTAGCAAGATTTTTTTTAAACACTACATATATATTGCTTCTCCACGATGACTTAACATTGCAGCATGTTGTCCCACGATTGGTATTTAAAGGAATATCAGTCCAACGCCGTTTCCAATGTGAATAATTTAGCAATCTTGCTCTGCCGTAGCAAACAGGGCATGTGGGGAAGTGATATTAATGTACGAACTGTGTCGAAACAAACGCACTCTAAAACCAGTTTTAACTCTTATCGAGAGTTATACCTTATAAATTACTCTCTCAGAAGTTACTTTCTCCTGATAAATTAGCGACTTTAATATGACCTTGCAGGCAAAATATAACAACTGATAACGATCATGATATAATTTATTGTCCGAAGCAATCTGCTTTACACAAAATACACACTATGTTTAATTCGAAATCCGCCTATAGGTTTAACAACATGGCATCAAATTACAGGACATCATCAACGATTAGCTTGGGTTCAAAGATAAGAAGACGGTGTCGCACACATTTAGCCTCCAGGTATAATCTCAAACAGTGAAGATTGTCCGTGTAAGACCCTTATATACAACCAGAAGTGTCATACGATATCAGTCACTCCGTCCCAAGACATCTGCAAGCGATAGTTTGCTGTGTCTAATCTGGCAGTCGGGAAGGGGTTGTAATGGACAAGGCTTCCGTCATTATACGAAAATATGATATGATGCTCTCCTAGATAAGAACAAAGCTCAGGTGAAATACTGGTCTTAATTGGACAGGTATGGGCGATCACCTGCCGGACCAATGGCGTGAGTGTGTAAGATACGTGCAGTCTGGACAACGAAACGACGGAGCCAAAAGGCGGGTATATTGACCCCGGGGCATCCCTGGCCATATCAGGCACAAAAGATACTCTCAGTTGTCGGCTTTCAGACTCCAATATACGAAGTGGTAATAAATTTAAACATGTGGAACTAGCAATTGATGGCCACATTTGCTAGTCAGATGGTCAGCCGCCCGATTGGGGACAGACTCAGTCTGCTTCGTCGAGACTCGAAATAATTCAGTAAATGACATATTAAACGCCTCGAGGCTTTCATAAATTTATCTCAACTAATGCTAGAGTAAAAAGTGAATGAAACAATGAATTTATTTTATTTCATGAATTCTTGTTTCTTCAATAGTATTTGATGAAGTAGTTGTCGCCTGTGAACGAAATATTACATGCTTTTGCAGTTATCTTTAGACGATACTTTATAAGATAATACAACCAAACTTGTATGCAAGGGTTGAGATAGAGCAGGGGCTGGCTGACTGATGCCAATCCGTATTCTGTGGGCCTGTTAGTTGTCATACTTGTGAAGCTTGAAATAATCTTTTCGCTTTAAGACGAGGGCAATAATCCTTAATGGCTTAAAAAAAAAATATAATAAAAAGAAAAAAAAAAAAAAAAAAAAAAAAAAAAAAAAATAGAAGACGAAAGGAAACCGGAAACTATGATATCTGTCATCTTACATAATTTGTTCGAGTTACTCACATTAGTGTTTCTCTCACATGACGTTATATTTCGGAAGCCAAACGAGACTAAGTGGATATCAGATCCAAAATGTTGTTAAGACCTCAATGGAGAATGACAAATTTACTTACCGCTCTCTGATAATACAGAGAGATATAATATGGCTTTTTTTTATTTCACAGCAAATGTAAACATGTTTTAACATTTCGTTGGCCTAGTTTTAACTGGTTCGATACCCAGTTTTGGTATAATTGGAAAAAGCAGTTGATACCAGTGCGTCATGTCTAGAGATACACTGCCTTATAATTAGTACAAGAGACCGATATGTGCGATAATTAAAACGGATTGGATCAGGCATGTGTGGCCGGACAGCATTCGAATGTGCTTTTTACCTATTTGACCAAAAAAAAAAGGACAAAGGTTAGTTAGTTAATTCTAAGCCCACTATTTATCTAGCGGAATACTAGCCCATTGTACTACAAGATTGGTTGATTGATTGATGATTTACGCCACATTCAGTGGTTTTGCAGCTACGCTGTCATGTGAACCTCCAGGGTTCTTTATTTAAAGGTAAATGTCAATAAGACTGGACCCTTAGCAGTAAACATTAAGTAGTGTAAAATCATGCAAAAAGAGTAGGCATAAGTTTTGAGATTTTTATTTTCTTGTTTTTCGTTTATTGTTATTTGCAATCATTAACAGAAATCAATTCCAAGTTTGTTGTTAAGGAGGGCCACCAGCAGTGTTATGTTGGCTTTTAAGCGAGGGTGGTTGCATTGGCCACCCTCAAGGAGGCGAAGGTGGACGAGCTCTAGAGGAAGGAGGCCTGATGTCTACCTCTATCCCATACTACAAGAAAGTAAGTGTCCTGATGACATGACGACCAGATCACCCCTTAAAGTCATAAAGGCAAAATAGCAGTTGGGTTTGTAGTTACGACTGACGCGGAGTACGCACAGGAGAGACCTCGTGTAATGGTTAAACGTTCAAGGTTTAGGTGCTTACTTGTTATCCGTTAAACTCAAATACTGTGATGACATCATTAAAAACTACGGGGTCCAACGAGAACTGGTCGTCAATATCTTCCAAATCTCAATATATGCCATGCCTTATTCAAACTATATGTATTCTTATATTTGATTAATAACAAAGTCGACCTAAGAAAGAATTTACAAATTTGGATACCTGTGATGCTAGCAGATGCATCCTTTTTTCGCATAAATATTTGGATATAGGCAACTTCGAGAAGGTAATACATTTAAAGTAAATGAATTGTTGAACGTAAAGTACAATATAGTCATTTGCTCTAATAAGCTAAATAAATGTCCGTATCTCCTGACGGCCGTTAGAGTGATCTTTTGATAACCATGCATGTTTCTGTCCATACATTCAGTCAACGTTTGAAGTCCTATAACACATCATTCAAAAGTCACCGCACAACAATATTGACATACTGATAAAAAAATAACATATTGATCACAAACAATAAATCATCGTTGCAAAAATATTTTCGAAAATATAAAAAACAAAGTAAACAAAGAGCACTTTTTGAAACTAAGAACTCTTTGGAAGCTAACAAAACGGAAGTGGTAGTGATAGTTGTGTGGTAATGATAGTTTGTGATCCCCAATCTCAAACCGGAACAGGCAGTCATATCTCCCGAATAATCGCGTCAAACATTTATCGCAAAAGGTGTAACAAAAGATGTTTCGGAGCTTTGACGCTTAAAAAAAAACATGCCAAAGGGAAAGTATATCCTTTAGGGACTACGCACAGTTGAAATCCCCGCATTTTCGGATATTGTTCAATTGCTCATAATATGTTGTCAGGGAGATCACTCGGGTGTAGTTTAGGGGAATTTGTGTTAAAATACCAGCTCCGAATAGCTTTAAGCTAGATTTTTGTTGTCAATTTTGTTGAATTCATAGGCGTCTCGCCACATTCCAAACATTTTTCTTTAATTAACTGGAAGAGGCAGACATACGACTATCTAAAGAAGTCAATGATACATTAAACAAAAAACAATGTTATTCAAATTTTTTTTAGAATTTGAAAAATTTAGTTTTGTACAATCAAAAGCTGAAGGAATTTTGTCAAATTTCATAATCCCGCGTGAAAGTAAATTAAGCCCAGCAAGTTCACATGAAAAGATGGATTTAATGACTTTTTATTCACTGATATAAATGTCACTGATTAAGTATATTACACCAATACTTTGACCGCAAATCCCCTCACGAATTTTGTAACTTTTGTAAAAAAAAGGTCTTTAAAAGATATTTACAATGCATGCTATTTTAGAATAACAACAACAAGGTCATTAGAATCTCACTAGGATGAATTGAATCCAAATACAATAACATCCATGGGAGACTTTTGCAATAAAGCGATGTGTAAAAGATCTTTAAAACAGATCAAAGTCACAACTCCGAGAAACGCCTGTACACCTGTCGAGTCTCTATATTTCGGTTTATTAAACCAACATCAGAAGTGATTCCTGCCGATGGTCTAAAGAACCGAAACATAGAACCTTAACCGTTTGTCATGATGATTTTCTCGAAGTTGTGAGTTGTCTAATCTGTCAAATTATTCACAGGGAATCAAAAGCTTAATCCTTAGAAACCAAGTGTCTTTTCGTCCACAGACAGAGGAATAGCACACTCAGATCATACTAAATCATTCTCTGACAAGTGATAATTCATTCTAACTTCTGGATAAGTTTGCTAAAAATACAGGTATGAAAGTCTCCGATAAAGCTAAGATTTGTCTGTGGGTTTTCAACGAAAAAGTCTTCAAGGCATAATCTCATTATTGCGGGCTGCTATTGTAATTAAAAATATATATTTTTTGAATAAATGAAGGTAGGTAAATTTGTATATTTGGAGCCAAGACAATCTTTCTCTCTTCATTTATTCAATATATGTATAGATATTTATTTTCGTGCATGGGTTATACACACTGTTGGGTAACATATACAAACGCTTGGGGTGACGACAGGAAATCAGTCTTGTGGTGACGCTATTCACAGACAGTGGCTTCCGTCTGTAACTATAAAAGGTTCCCATTAATCACTTGATAATTATTGAATAAATAATAGTAATTAATCTTGCCAACGGCTCCAACATTTGTATCTCTGAATTATTAATACTAGATCTTCAATGGATCACGACTTTTGTTTAGATCGTAAATCAGCCTGACCTTATCGAATATTAAACATGGCCGCCGTGGGTATGTGTTTTACATCGCCTCGACATTTAATTGTTACATCATTTAAAAGTAAATCGACAATATTCCCATCAACAACATAGTTCTGGTCTTCTTGATGGATGTACCCATGATACGTGTCCTGTAATCAATTATCATTATGACCAAAATATTCAATAATTGTCCTTATTAGAAATTCAGAGGTCACATTTTTGAGTTATACTATAACGACTCTGAAATGACATTATATCTATTAAATCTATTAAACGGATATCCTTTCTAATTCTTTAGGCTAAAAAAATATAACAGCAAAATAAACAATGTTAATATTTTATTAGAGCAATTCACCATCCAGACAAGAGGGATATGATAAAGAATATAAACTTAGCATTCACATTTACAATTGTACAATAATTCAAACAAAGCCGAGTCTATCTTTCAAATCTGTTAAAATTGTATTTTAAAAATTAAAGACTGAATTGACAAACTGTAATAGATTTTTCACGTTATGATTTCATAAATTGGCTTTCCGATTCTCAACAGATATTTCACAATTATGAAGTAGACCGTTTTTGGTTAAAACTTAATGATATGTTGATTTGCTGATAAAATGATTAATAAAGTGATTGATTGATTGGTTGATTGATTGATTTATTCATTGATTGATCGAAGATTAAGCCGTTGAAATTGATGGCTCGCTAAATTAGTCTATTACTGGAATTGTTCATGATTTTAATAATTAAAACCATGATTGATGGATTGATTTATTGATTGGATGGTTTATATTAATCGTATATGAAGTGGATGGCTTGTTGACTGACTAATGAACTGGGGGGCTTTTTGACTGACTAATGAACTAGGTGGCTTGCTGACTGACTAATGAACTTGGTGGCTTGCTGTCTGCCTAATGAACTAGGTGGCTTGCTGACTGACTAATGAACTTGGTGGCTTGCTGACTGACTATTGAACTGGGTGGCTTGCTGACTGACCAATGAACTGGGTGGCTTGCTGACTGACTAATGAACTAGGTGGCTTGTTGACTGTCTAATGAACTGGGTGGCTTGCTGACTGACTAATGAACTGGGTGGCTTGATGACTGACTAATGAACTGGCTGGCTTGCTGACTGACTAATGAACTAGGTGGCTCGCTGACTGACTAATGAACTAGGTGGCTTGCTGACTGACTAATGGACTAGGTGCCTTGCAGACTGACTAATGAACTAGGTGTCTTGCTGACTGAATAATGAACTGGCTGGCTTACTGACTGACTAATGAACTGGCTGGCTTGCTGGCTGACTAATGAACTAGGTAGCTTGCTGATTGACTAATGAACTGGTTGGCTTGTTGATTGACTAATGAACTGGGTGGCTTGCTGACTGACTAATGAACTGGCTGGCTTGCTGACTGACTAATGAACTGGCTGGCTTGCTGACTGACTAATGAACTAGGTGGATCGCTGACTGACTAATGAACTTGGTGGCTTGCTGACTGACTAATGAACTGGCTGGCTTACTGACTGACTAATGAACTGGCTGGCTTACTGACTAATGAGCTGGCTGGCTTACTGACTGAGTAATGAACTGGCTGGCTTACTGACTGACTTATGGACCGACAGGCTGACTGACTGGCCCATGTACTGGCTTGCTTACTGGCCGAATTATGCATTGACTTTTAGACTGGCTGGCTCGCTGACTTATGCACTTACTGGCTTACTGGCCGACTAATGGACTGGGTGACTGACTTATGCACTGACCTACTTGTTGACTTATGTGCTGACTGGATTTCTGACTCACTTGAACAATTGATTGATACAAATAATGATGCAACGATTGGTTGAATGTTGATTGATTGGTTAAAACTTCTCTTCCTAACCCCTCAGTCTGTAAGAGGCCGTTATGAATATTAAACAGTTTATATTCGTCTTGTTTATTCGTGAGACAGATGATTAATGGTGAATCGTTATGGAATTTGACACTCTCTCCAGTGAACACTGATTGTACACGGCAACTGGCGCCATCTTTTGTCAGTTTACCTCATCTTATTCTCTAAGCTTGACCTCGTAGCTTTATAGAATATATTACCAGGTATTTGCCCTCTATGAAAATAATTAGCGACAAGCACATACATGCCAGAAGGCCAGTGTGTTCATTACCTATATCTACAACTTTTCTTAACTTCGGATAATATATGATTCCACCTGTTGACGAGATTGATTAATGTCAAATGTACGGCGCTGAATCCTAATCAAACAAACAGATCCTGCCATTAATGGACCATAACCTAACAACGTGGAGTAGATGGTTTACAATAAAAATTGTTTGACAGTGTACTGGTTCAATCTATCTAACATGGGGAGACACCTATATGTAATTTAGTAAACATTCATAATGGTGCATCTGGTATACGTAATGGATTGGGGTTACGTGATGTCATACCGAAAATAACATTCATTCACATTTTCGAAAGAGCTTGAAGAATATTGAATAAAATTATGTTGAGGCCAGTCAATATGACAAGCGACACGGCTATGGTAAGTGTTGTAGAGTAGTGAAGCTGTGTTATAGTGATTGCTTCGAGCTTGTTTTCTAATCCGGTGAGAAACAGCTATTTTATCTATATCCAATGTTAACAAAAGTTATATGTTACATTACAGAGAAAGGCCAGTGATTTTCCTCCATTTGTCAAGTGTTATTTTGAACTGTCAGCAATTAATTGTTCCTTCAAGTCAAATACCTAGAAAAAAATGGGATTTCAGTTGTTCCCGTCACACCGACAATTACAGCATACAGGAAGCTAGTAGGCCTATATAAGCGTAACTACAGGGTTAGGATAAGTTCTTGCGATTTAACAGTTTCAGACTGTTAAGTATCGACAT
Source organism: Mopalia muscosa (assembly GCA_031763545.1). Classification (NCBI taxonomy): domain Eukaryota; kingdom Metazoa; phylum Mollusca; class Polyplacophora; order Chitonida; family Mopaliidae; genus Mopalia; species Mopalia muscosa. Next base: position 972 of record JARFOD010121779.1, on the reverse strand, counting down.
GAAAAGCTTTTCTCCGTGTAATGTTCCTTCTACTATAATGCTTGTACTAAAGTCGCTACATGCATGAAGGGCTTACGTTTGACTATCCCCATTCAAAAAAATCGTTTATCGTTATGCTGTGCTTTGAGGACTATAACACTGACATATGTCTTTAAAATTAGATGTTAGAAAGTCTGAAACCTGGTCGGACATCGCTGGTCTTCCTTTATAAACTCTGAATAAAAACAAATAGTGAATGACTATGTCCGTTTCGTTGAATACTCGCCGAGGGGTGGCTCTCAACTAGGATGGATCAATAAAAATCCTGCCAAATCTCGTTCTCCAAGCCGGAAGACATGTTTAATCGATCGAATGCTAGTAGGGAAGAGTGCTTTGGAATGATTGATTTTGACGGGAAAATGGACGCCACAAATTTCAAGTAAGAAGACGAAATGGTCAAAATCGATTTTTAGATTTTTATTGTGACCTCAAGGCAATGTCGCGACAAATCCAGATCAAACAAGAGTTTTACCATTGTAAATTGGTGTTTACCAGATCAAACAAGAGTTTTACCATTGTAAATTAATGTTTACCAGATCAAACAAGAGTTTTACCATTGTAAATTGGTGTTTACCAGATTAAACAAGAGTTTTACCATTGTAAATTAATGTTTACCAGATTAAACAGAAGCTTTATCATTCTTAATTGAAGTATTTACCAGAACAAGAAGAAGTTTTAGAATTGTAAGTTAAAGTGTTTACAATATCAAACAGAAGTTTAACCTTTGTAAATTGAAGTGTTTATAATATCAAAAAGAAGTTTTACAATTTTAAATGTAGGTGTTTACCAGATCAAAAAGAGGTTTAACCATTGTAAATTGAAGCGTTTTCCAGATCAAACAGAAGTTTTACCTTTGAAATTGAAGTGTTTATAATATCAAAAAGAAGTTTTACAATTTTAAATGTAGGTGTTTACCAGATCAAAAAGAGGTTT
>JARFOD010121768.1:0-14462 GCA_031763545.1 Mopalia muscosa | reverse complement strand
TGAAGTCTCTATCTTAAGCGGTTTGGCTTCTATCCTGTTCACGTCGTCATCAGGGAAAGTTGGACAGACCGACCGACCGACAGACAGAGTGAGTTATAGAGCTGCTCAGTCGCAGCTAAAAATTAATAGTTAATTTTACATATGTGGACAAGAATTTCACACATGTGAAATTCTTTTCCACATATGTTGAATGTTTTTCCACATATGTGAAATTCTTTTTTACATATGTAGAATAAAGTCATTTATTTCACATATCTGGAAACGAATTTCCCATAAGTGGAAAAGAATTCAACATATGTGGAAAAGAATTCAGCATATAGGTAGAAGTGATAAAACGGCTTGCCATAACCGTGTGGCGAGTCAAGATGCATCGTATATTGTCGGAAAATACTGATGGTGTATACACAGAGTTTGCGTCAACATATTTTGATTTAAATTAAAAGGCGCATTTATATTCTGTTCTGAAATAAACGGTCTGTCCAAGGATGATAGAATGACTTTCTAGCGACGGAAATATTGAATATGGTCCAATATGATATGTGATATGGTTGTTTATTGAAAGCCAAATACCAAGAACGACAAAAAAATCAGTTATGATAAAAATTAAATGTTTAATATTAGTTTATTGTACGTACGCACCCAGGCTGCTGTCCCTCTCTATGGTCAGCATTAACACCACCAGTACATCCATGGTTATTCCGCCTTATTGGTCGACACAACACAGGTAAGGAAAACAATTTTTATCATGCAAGGTTTATTAAACTAACATAGCTAGCATATTTTGCCCGGATGGATGCACCAACAACAACACTCAAATAGTGTTTGAGACTCATATGTGGGTTGTATGAAATGAATAAAACACAAACACATGATTTACTCCACGTAATCATTTACTACACGACCTTTCGGCCCTAATGCCGGGGCCTCTCTCAAGTGAATATAATCATAATATTCAAAAAGACTTATACAATTATTAACCAATTATTATACCGATTATAATATGTTATGATACAAGACAAGTTGATGTGACCATAGAAACTGGAGTCAACAAATCACATAAGGTATGACGTCACAATAATATTGTGACGTAAAATAACGTATTTTAGGAATTGGGAAATATTTATATTAACATTTTGGCGTTGACATTATGACGTTGACATAAAAGCGCAAGTAACTTCAAAGATACCCTGAGGGACGGTTATATTTTGAATAAATGAAGAGAGAAAAAGTGCTTGCATGCAAGGTTATATTTTTATACTTGTGTTTCAAGTACAATGGTAAAAATACACAAAGGATATTTTACGAAGCGGATTTTGAATACCGTAAATGTTGTTTGAAAGAGTGGTGAAAGAGAAAGCTCACGAGAAACGGGGCGTCGTGTGGGTCATCCTTTCAACCCTTCGCGAGAGCAATATATTATGGTATTCAAACTGCACTATGTAAATATTATTTAATTATTTATATCAACAATATATTACTTTATGAAAGCTGTCTTATTAAACTTTCTATCGCAATTTGAAACACAGCAAGATCTAACAAAGACATGACTTCTGAGATGGATTTTCAACGTCTGGATATATTGGTCAGCAAAAAAAAATAATCTTGCCAGATTTTGCTTTCTACATGTGACGTGGAATAGAAGGACGTTATTCGAAACGACAGGACAAATCACATAGCCTTTGTGTTGCGTGCTGAAATGACGCGCGTTTATGTAACGTCATAATAGAAACGGATAACAATTCAAAGCAAATACCAAAAAAGTGTTATTCCACACTTTTATGCCGGCGTAAAGGAAATCCTGTTGTTTTACCAATATATAAATAATTAAATACGATATAGCAATGCGTTATTATTAAATATTGACATTAAAACTCATCCACGTTAAAGTGATTCATAGTAATTTTACAATACCGTCAGTGTAATATAGGGCCTTAAAAAGACACAAATTTGTTCCACACTTTGTTGGTGTGAATACCATTGTCTTGATAGACGGTTTTAACTTACTAATGAGGAAGGACTCTTCTATTTTCTCCAATCGGGTTCAACATTTAAAGTTTGGACATGTTTCCATTGAATTGTTTTATCACACATCCAAGGATGTGCTGCTAAAGCATGCAGATTTGGTATCGCCTCATGTCTGAAAATCTTTCTGGTGGAAGAATTAGTGGAGAAGAATATATTGGTGAAACTTGCAGGCCTTCATTCCAAGAATATATTGGTGAAACTTGCAGACCTTCATTCCAAGAATATTTTGGTGAAACTTGCAGACCTTCATTTCAAGAATATATTGGTGAAACTTGCAGACCTTCATTCCAAGAATATATTGGTGAAACTTGCAGACCTTCATTCCAAGAATATATTGGTGAAACTTGCAGACCTTCATTTCAAGAATATATTGGTGAAACTCGCAGACTTTCATTCCAAGAATATATTGGTGAAACTTGCAGACCTTCATTCAAGAAAGAAGGTCTACAAGTTTCACTGATATATTCTTCTTCACACTCACACCTTATGTTATAAAATTGGTTGTTCTTACTAACATCAGTGAGAGTCTCTTTGACATTAGCTAATGTGTTTCTTAGTCTTATACCATTAGAAAAGGTAACTCTATACCCATTATTACATAATATACTTCTACGCTTTTCCACTAAATCCGGTAACATATGGTAGTGTACAACCTCTATATATTGTTTAAAAAAAAAAACGTCTTGTTACTTATGGCTTTACGGATTATTCGACTTATAATATGTTTAGGATATCCATGGGGGGAAATTTAATTTAATGTTTAAGTTAAGTTCAATTTTCTTCATTCGTGAGCCGAAAGCCCGTGTAGTGAATTACTACCTGGAGTATCTCAAAAGTTTGTGTGTTCTTTATTTAGTAATAATTATAACCCCAATGATGTTATCACGGGAGAAGCTGAGAAATGCCACCCCTGTTTCATTCCTGGCATTTTAGAATAGAAATCATGGCCAGACAACCCACGATAGAGAGTTTAACGTCTTGAATGCACGACCCCAGCACATCACGCAGGTCCGACAGTAAACGATTTGAACATGAAAGAGTGGCAGCATTCTACATAAGAATAACTTAACTTTGAAATAATCCAAGTAATAAATATGGGCCAAGATAAATCTGTAATCCAGAAGAAAAAGTCAATTGAACAAAAGTCTGACAAAAGATTTCCTTGCCAAAATTTAACCTGTTATAAGGTGTGTAACGGGACACATACTATATTTATGGGAGTACAGTTGAACTTACAGGCCTGAAGAAATTGGCTTCGAGTCGGTGATACCTTGTGACAAACTTGCTACTATAGCAGGCTTATATATTACACTTCGGAATCATGTAAATGTTGAACTGCAGTAAAATATAATGCTCAAACTAGAAAACAGCTGTGGCGATGCAATGGCTGATAATATATAAACAGGTCTCCACAACTCATCGATCGCTCTGTTGTTCTATTCAAGAAGACCATAAAAACTCAACGATGAAATTTCAAAGGTGAAAGCCCTCGGAATTGTCTGGTAAAAGTTTAAACACTTTCACAAAATTTATGCTATTCTGCTTTTAAGTCCTAATTCATCAAGTCGGAAAGCGTATAGCTATAATTTAATATTTACACCACAGATACAATATTCAAACACAGCCAATGATGATAACAGAAGAGTCATTCCAACATTACAACATTCATCAGTATATAGGAATCAGCGCATGGTATTCCTTGTTTCATCATAATCATACCAGACGCATGGCTTTTATAAAACAGTTTAATAAAACAGATTCCATAGTTGGTCATGTTATTGTTATGGCAATAGTACGACAATTTGATTTAAAAGAAACCAAATTACATGAGACAAAAATCCCAAGCGATAAAACCAGTTTTACTATTCACAATGTAGTGTTCGGGGCAAACGAGTCTTCAACTTACTATGTATGTGAGAAAGGTCCTTTATTTGTGACACAATCCCTATCTGCACCTTACCACTAGCGTTTAACAAAAGTTCTATTTTAAGAACACAATGATCCATTTCCCACAAAAACCCAGCTGATGAAGTAACAGGTGAAACAGGGGGGTAGTAATGCCGTTGAGGATCTGTTATTGTGAACAAGTGTTCCATGTAAGTGGAGTTTTCAAGATGGAGTCCAATTAAGGATAAAAATGGATTCAGCCACTAAATGACAATGTTAAACAACTATGATATGTGGATTGTTCTTTTATGTATATATAAATTCGTTTCAGTCAATCCAAGATCTTTATATATGCTCCACTGTCTATTCGCCGTCCATTATTCATCAGTACATTCATTCTCAATGGGCTTTTTCGTGAGGAGCCGACTAGATATTTTTCAGGAAACTCCATGCGCTACATAAATGGCCATCAGAGAAAAGCCTCCAGTAAAGACAATGTAAGGGTATTGAACAGCCACGGAGTTACAGCCGTCTGTATCACAGAGAGAATGACACACTTTCACATTCTCGTTGCTCATTCTCTTCGTTTCGCATGTATTATTTATGTCTATGTTACTCTCACAATCTCGCCAGACAACCGTACCTGTTAAAACACATACACAAATATCCCATTTAGCACACAATAATGGACAGGTAAGTCAAGCGAAAATTACAAACACGGACTAAGCATGGAGTTACATAGTAAAGTATAGTAACAACTCCAAAGAAAGATAATGAATTCATTTTGACTCAACCTTTCGGTTTATTGATCAAACCATCATCAGAAATTTGATCAATAAACCGAAACGTTGAGTCAAATGAATTCATTATCTTTCTTCGGAGTTGTTACTATACTTTACTATGTTTAAACTTCTCAGTGGTAGTCATAATATGCATGGAGTAACATTTATTGAGAACTTTAAGGTAAAATGTTCAACACACTTTGAGCGTCTTGCTTGACCCCTGGGGCCTAAAACAGGCAGACTAAACATTACTTATTACTTCATTTAAAGTCAAACATTAACAGAGTATATGGTAACACGGAATGGAAAAATAATCAGTTGCTATCTGATCCATACCATATTTGAGTTCCCCAGTTGATTTGACACAGAATTGAGCAGTGGCTTTGGGGCAATTCCTTGGCTTGGCCTTCCCATCCAAACAGCTTTTGTGCAACACAGAAAAACACTGGAGACAAGAAATGGCGGAAACTGGAAATAAAATAAGAAAACGTCATATATCATCAAAACAAGGACCATACAATGTCACACATTGTCATTGGATAACTAGTGCCAAATGGCGTTAAAAAGGTTTTTGGCGAAGCAAATCAACCTCCACGTTGTTATTTAATGCGCTTGTAGCGAGTGGATTTGTGCCTCTGTCATCTTAATTGTCACCTACCCGAATACAAATGGAATAGCGTAAGGAAAACACAATCATCAGAGGAATGCTTGTGAGCTACTATTACAATGTCCATTCTCCTTTTAAGTCATCTGGCAGAGTATATCCTTAAATATAAGGAGGTTTTGGGTTATGACGTTACGACAACAGAGTTTACGTTAAGGGAGGGTAAACACACGATTTTTAACATGAGCGGTATAGGAAATATTGCAAATAACAGGTAAACTTTAATCAAGCCATATGGATTTACTTTTCCCATAGCTTAAAATATTATTTTTCGCAAAAGATACAATTTAAAGTTATATTTTCAAGAAAACCCACAACCCGTAATTTCAAAGTAAACATAGGCTATGCTACCATGCTTTAAAGTGACAATCTCCTTTCGCAAGGGGACTAAACTCTGCTGTCATCACGTCATATTTCAAAACCTCCGTATTCTTCCTCAACACAGTGTATTTTATCACTACAGAAAGCTATGTTAAATGGACTTTTTATGCTATAGGGATATTTAGGCCATACGAGAAATGCCACTCGTTTCCTACAAATTTGTCTCATATTGGCAGATATCAATTTAGCTAATTCTTCATCTGTAAACCTTTAAAAAAAGGTTATTAGTAACCAGAAACGTCCCAGAGAGTATATATCTATTGCTGGGAGTTATGAGTCGGTTAAAAGAAGCAATAGGCTGAGATTGACCTGTTGTATTCTAGAATGTTGTTTCATAGCTCAAATTACATCCCTGTCCCAGTGGGGTAACTTTTTAGGAACAAATGCATCCCGAGGGTATCAGTCTAAATAGCCAAACAAATGAAAGTCAACCAAGTTTATGAAAAAAAATATTATAACTGAAACGACAAAGTTTGGAAAGCCATAACATTAAGACCAAAATGATGTTCATATACATGTGAGACAAAAAAACACATTTAGCAACTGTTGTCAGACCGTTATATTGTGAGCGAACAATTTGTGTGTATAATTCACAATAAATAGAGGACATCCATTTAGGGAGGAACAGTTTCGATATCCTTTATTGATTCGGTTAAAAAAGTTAATGTGGTAATATCGTATTATTATTCCACGCAGAAATACCGAAACAGAACCAACTCAATTTAGCGGTGCTTTCAATGCTTTTATTTAATGTTAATTCACTTCATCCTGGTAGAAACCCGCTATACTGCTTGGTTAATTAGTGCTGTGTGACAAGGACAATTTTAGAACACTTCGTTCAGGACGAAAACTGATATATCGCTTTGTTTATTGGAGCCTTAGGACAATGTTAAGGTTAGTTGTCTTAATTCAGAGAGAAATCCGAGATATTACTTGGTTAATTGGGGCCTTGGGACACAGTTACGGTTAGTTTACTTCATTCAGGGAAATACCTGAGATATTTATTGTGTAATTAGAGTCTTATAACAATGTTAACTTTAGTTGTCTTAGTTGGCGCCCTGGGACAATGTTAAGGTAAGTTCACTTTATTCAGAGAGAAACCTGAGATTTTATCTGGTTAATTGGAGCATTACGACTATACTAAGGTTAATTCACATAATTAAGGAGAAACCCTATATATTAAATTTTGTTGTTTATAATTAGTACTGTATGGCAATTTTAGCAACGAGAGCACCGGGGTATTACTTGGTGAATTGGCGATGCGCAGCCTTCTTAGCGTTATTACAGTTCAAACGAGGCGAATTTCCGGTCATTGATGGAGAAACTCGGGGAAGTGCCAGAAACAACGCCGTCTACCGGAGTTAAAAGTCAAGGCTTTAATGACTGTGTCGTATGGGTAAACATGAAATATTCATGGACAGATGGAGCAGAATTTAAACAGAAAGTGGCGTTCTTTAATCCTCGAGAGTCGAAGATACATCTGTAGGTACTCCTTCTTTTAAAGTGCCATTTGAACATGAGAAAATATCACATGTATGAGAAGTCATTTCGAACAGAAGTGGGAAGAATAAATAAGCATCATTCAAGATGGAACAGTCCTAATATCTCAATAATATTTTCTCCAAACCTCGGGCTGCGAAAACGCCACACACCGCAAAATTATTTTGACAATACTTTTTCGAGATAAAAAACATTAAACTCATCTTTTTTAAATTGTTTCCTGCTTTTCACATATTTTCCACGGATTTTATTTTATTATAAAAGATCTACTTTCCTACCAACTGCTTCTCATGTAGAGGAATTGTGCGTAGATTGGAAAAGACTATATATTGGATTAAATTAGATTAGATATGTTATTCACTTATATATATATATGAAAAGACATACAGAGGGAATAAAGCTTAAAGAGCTTGTTTAATCCCGCGCGTAGGGTTTATATCAGTAACATGGTGGTTAGAATATTTATCATATACACATTTAACAATACAATTACAAGGACATTTCACAATTTGTTCAACATTATCTATATTTAACACAGCAATAAAGCTATAACAGTAAGGCTGTTTTTAGTTTTGATTTAAATAAGGATGTCGACGTGATTGAGTGTAGAGTGGTCGATAATTTGTTCCACTCCCTACATGGGTCTAGTTGTTTTTAGGGAATAAAAGGAAAGATTTGTTCTATAGAATGGTTACAGGCTACAGTAAATAAAATTGTTTTCTACTCATACAGCATTGGTGGGTGTTTATTTGCGTGGTGTAATAGTCATCAAATGATATTCACAAGAAGAAACGGCGAACGAACATAAGGACTGGCAAGTTATTCTTTAGATGGTTGGAAAGGATTTGAAGATTTTGAAATAAAGGTTTTGTGTGGTCTAGTCGGCAAGGTAAAGTTACAGTGGAATTGCTCTCTTTTTACGACTTTTTTTTAAAAACTTCATCGATATTTCATATACCTAAAAAAAACATCAAAGTAAACTGCTATAGCTGATGTTATACAAAGTAGGCTACGTTTTGGGAACATGTCATCTGTAAAACTAATATAATACACCCGCTATATTTAGCGATCAATAATCCGTGCAGATGTCAAACGTTCCTGAACTACAGACTTCTCGGCCAGCTAATTAATGAATGAGTTAAACGTACAAGCCATTGATGAAAAGACCCAGAGTTGAACACGTCTTACTAATGGTATAACAAGGCTTTTGGTATCGCCATTGTGTGCTATACAATTCCACATCGCGCTTCACAAGCTGCAGTAATGACTTCGGGATTCGCTGAATGAGGTTGATTTTAAGAGGCAATTCCGATGTGACACGTTCAACGTGTTGAAGTCAAACGGCATCATGGAAATACAGCTTTCATAAGATCACTGACCGAACCCTTTATCTTATGCTGTACGAGATGCTTTGGAAACCTTATCTAGTATACCAAATAAAACAATTTAAAGAGAAACAAAAACAAAAACCCCTATCTATAACAAAATATACAACAGTATCCAGATACCAAATAATTGTTCCTTTTAAAGAAGTGTTGGGTCATCTGTTTGTATGCTAGTCAGGATACTATTGTGCGGACTAAAGTAAGCGATCCGTTTGGCCTAAGGACTATATGGCATTATTTTCTTTGTACCACACACACAACCACATCTCGGAAACATAAAGAACAATTTAACCGTGCACGCGGAGACTTTCATCGCATCAAATGATGATAGTCTCAGACATGTTTCGTGTCATTTAACCTTGATACCCGATCAACCACAGAGTCCTCCTGGAAAACGAAGGTCTGCGGGAGAGTCGTTGTGGGTTTCATTGATTGATTACTACCGCTCTTTATAGTGGCCAAGTACGTAGAAAGGGAATAAAACACGAGGCGTAAAAACAAAAGAAAAAAAGTTAATCAAAACCTCTTTTGCTTTTTTAGGTAAATGAATGTTTACGTTCGCTGTGCATGGTTCTGGATACATCCTGCAGCTAAAGCTTCCCGCCTTCTTGTCTTGCTGTCTGATTAATTCGTTTGGACTATGTTATTTATTGTAATAATTCCCCCAAAATACTTTAAAAAGATGATAGATTATCCTCAAAATATATTATAAAATGTAACAATCGTATTAAATTTTAAAAAACGAAAATAAAAAATAATATATATAAAAAAGCCAATGTATATGCTTGATGTAGACTTATCTATTCATTGAAAATATCTATTAATACGTATTTATTATTGTTATTTATTACAAGAATTACAATTATAACGAATGTTCGATGTTTAAGAAGTCCAGCATAGCTCACCCACAATGTTGTATTATTTAACAGATAATTGAGTGCTTAAAAACGCATATTAAATGATAAAAATGCTTAATTAATTTTGTCTTTTCCCATTAAAACTTTCATAAAACTGAAAAACGTGGGTTTAATTACCAGTTGAAATAAATCAGCATTTAGTAAGTACTACAAACATCATCCAACGAATAATTTAGTCTAACAGAAATACAATATTGAGTTTATTTGTAGTCATAGGGGATTTAGTGTGGATTTACTGCTCTCAATATGGTCTTGCTGAGCTGCGGGAAAGGTTTTATCACAAAAATAAGCCTACTTTTACGATGGATATATAGTTGACATCTGTTGTTTGTTGATGGATATGATGAATGTTTCATCCCTTGTGAAGAGAAAATAATATTGGATCTTAGAATAAAACAAAAGTCGCTATATATATAGACGCAAGTCTTTTCTAGATTATTAACTTTTTAAGTGTAAACAGTCAACGATCAACGCAATGAAACTACGTAATTAAATGATATTACTTTAGGTAATGTAACTGTTGGTTTGCTATGTCGCTGTGAAAAAAACTTGCGGGCGGAATCTGTTGTGTTTGGTGGATATGGACGTGAATTTGGATTTGTGGATGCACTTTAAGTGTGGCGGGGCTGTGACAGTTGCTGTAGCAATGGCTGGCGAGAGAGATCATTGACAGCAGATCGTTTGATATTGTTATGATTTTTTATGTCCTGAAATTTGATCTATATGATTTGGAGGATTTCTTTCTAGTAGTTATATCTACAGTGAAAATACAAAAAGTCAGTTTTTCACAGTAGTGATACTTCAAGTATCAATATCTCACTGATGATCTTTACTTCCCTGATAATTTTTTTTTCGCATCGTTGGTATATAATAAAGGTCTGCACTTTGAACTTGTCTCTGGGAGTTATCTGATTCTTCGATTTTAATTGATCTACATCCCTGTGCCAGTGTGATTGCTTTTAGAAATATATATATAATTTTGGTATATTATTTGAGACGTTTGTTGATATGTGAAAGTAATATTTCAAATTATTTCAAATTCCAAAAAATCGAAAAATGCATATCGTTTTACTATATTGCCGAATGTAATAACTTTAGCCTAATGCAAGTTTTTTTTTTTATCCAAAAGTTTATCTTTAAACAAGGCCTTTGCAGCTTCTGTTGAACCGGCTTGAAATATGAATGCGACAAAGTTGTATTAAAAAGAACGAAAGAATGCAAGAACTTACCTGAGCCTATTTGTAGGAGACAAACGAAAAGTGTCAGTAAAAAAGGTCCTGTTCGTATCTCCATTGTCGGTCAGACTACTATCCATTGTGGGCGGTGTAGGGTTGGTGGTGGACAAAACAACATTATTTACACAGTTTTAGCCCCAAATATGTCAGATAACATTTCCTTGCGCACGTTGCAACAACATCCCCAAACGAAGCCCTCCTTATGTTTAAAATATATCAGCAAAGGTACAAGCCCGACTCCAATGAAGAAAGGGTTTGACAAACTCGTAAAGTGACGCATATTTTATAGTCCATCCTCTGGTTCGTTTGCGAAAGTCTGGGTAGCAAAAGCAGTCTTCAGCGAAGACCTGTTCCTAAAGAATACCGTACTTGTGGATGACTCAAGGTTCCTCAGTTGTCGTAGATATCTTCTTCTATTCACAGATGCTATTGAAATGAGATCCGCAGTGCTGGGTTTATACTGATGCTATCCGTCAGCACGATCTGCCTCCGATCCAGAGACCAGTGTAACTAAGCTTGACTACGGCCCAGTTAAACCCAATAATACTCCTCAAACTTAACCAATGACAGGCATTCTCATTAACTACAACAGAGCTGTCAATCTATCCTACAGACATTCACATGGTAATAGCATTAGACTTGAGATTTGAGATCTTTTTTAGAAGCTTTTCGACTCAATGGTTAAAGTTTGTAAACTTCAAAAGGAAGGGCTTTTCAATAAATCTACAATACAATAGGTTAGTACAATCGATCATTTGTGAAAAAAATTCGTAACTCCAGAAGTTAATTTGATATAAAAATAAAAAAGTTGAACATTTTAAATACTAAATTTTAAGTGATACTTACAAAACTGTATTCAGATTCAAGCTAAGCAAATGAATATATTATCTAATTTACACACTTTTGTAGACCTTACCCTATGGCCGTTTTATCACTTCTACCCTAATCCACATATGTGACTTTTCTTTTCAATAAATGACTTTATTTTACATATGTGGAAAAGAATTTCACATATGTGGAAAATACTTTCACATAAGTGGAAAACAATTAAACATATGTGGAAAAGAATTTTACATAAGTGGAAAAACAATTTGACCTTTATAAAAAAAAAATTCAACATATGTGAAAAAGAATTCTACATATTTAAAATAAGCCTTAATTCAGCTCTTTTTTCTCTTATGTAAAATAAAAAGGTGAATGGAACTCTTTTTGAAGATATGTAAAATAAAAGCATCCACGACCTCAATCACAGATTTCTCCCTCATTTCCTGTATTTAGCAGCAATGAGTTTGCCCGAAAAGAACAATCTGATCAGAAGGACATCGATCACCCTCTGCATTTGGCAAAGCATTTGCTATATTCGAGCGAAAAATAAATGAGGGAAACAATTGCGACGATTCTGTAGAGAGCATTACACAGTCTGATACGTCGGGAAAATAAAATAATGTAGACTACAGTAAAATTACTGAATAAGAGTAAACCCGTCGACTGATATTCACTCTTGATTTGTCACCATAATTGGCATTTTTCATAATAAAATGCATGGTTTCGTATTGTTGGCTGTAGGCTAAATATATGGGAGTTTTCGACTTGTGGCAGTATGCACTCAATGACATATATACAGCATGTGGGACATTGTGTTACTTTGTTTTGTTGTTGAAATCTTGCTACAGTGGACCATTTCCTAATCAAATTGACTTTAGAGTGTGCCCTGCTGAGGCTAAACTTGCACAGCATGTCGAATATATTCCTATCGTATTTACATTCGCCTTGAAAGTCTACATAAGACGATAAGAGCACAAATAAAGGTTGGATACGGTCCCTTGCTGTGGGGAGATATCATTTCTCCATTTCTAATTTCCTTTTTGATAAGCTGAACTTTTTTGTACACATCTATGTAAAATAGTTAAGTTTTGGTGTTTTATTTTACTTATGTGGAAAAGAATTTCATATATGTTGAAAATATTCTACATATGTTGAAAATAATTTTGGACATGTAAAATAAATGTGTGTTTTACATATGTGAAATTGCTTATTACATAAAGTGACAATCTTTTTAACATAAGTAAAAAGAATTTCACATACGTGAAAAAGAAATATGCATAAGTAAAATAAAAGCAAACCTAATTCGACATATGCAGAATAAAGGAAAAAGTGATAAAACGGCTTGTCATATACCCCTTGGGTGTTTTAGAAAACGATTACCAAGGATTGGAAAAAGTAATGACATTACAGAAGCACTATTAAAGCGAATGAAGACCTAGAACTGTAACCACGGGCGATTCCCAAAGAAATCAGTTCGATAAGAAAATGTAAGAGAAAGAAATGCAGAAAAACTCTTAAAGTTACTGAACTGATGTGCTTACTGGAATTGAAAAAAAAAAAAATATATAAAAATGTCAAACTTACCAATCCAGAGCATATCCGAAATATATTAAGAACATGCTATTAATACTATTTATATAATGGTTGAAATTGATAAATTAATCATGCCGGGATAAGGACCCCCGTGAATCATTACAGCCTCTGATAAGTATACATTTATTAAAAAAATTAAAAAAGATAAAAATAAAAAACAGGTGGCAAGGATGGGAATAAAAGACGGATTTTCTGCTCCAAAGTGTTGTGTGCTAATTATTCGTCCACACGAATGGAAAGATCAGGGAGCAAAAACTTTTATTGATTTACCGTTATTTTTATCAATCAGGAAATACTAATTAAAGCATAGATAATAGGAAGGCCTCTATCCCAAAGTACATAATAAAGTAAAATATTTCACTTTGCAAATAAACAAAACGCAAAAAATCCTGTATCATTGGGGACACATTAACTTATTTTTTATTTCCAGACTAAAAACGATTTGGTATGTTGTTTAGCCTATCATTAAGTGTTTATATAGTATGTGCCATATTTCTAAATATCATTGCTGAAGTTTAAGGGCCTTTTATATTATAAGTGAAACGTGTTATATAACCTGTTGAATCTAAATTCAGTGCAAAAAAAAACTTCACACTCGTTTGGATGTCGATAAGTTGAACATACAAGAAAAGTGGTTTTAAATAATGATTAGATTCCATTTTGTATCCATTAAGGACGATGTACCATAAAAATCATGTTCATAATGTAACCAGTTCCGGAAAGGTAAGAGAGTAAAAATGGTAAGTTACAACTTGATGAAAGCATATCAATAGCGCGTATGCCCTCCATGAGCGTTCACAACTGCAATGCAACGTCTCATCATGGATTGAATCATGCGTCGCCATAATTGAACCAACATGGCACCAATTTCCTGCAAATTCTGTGTAGGGTCCTTACTTGGCGGAGTCTTCTGCCCAACACATCCCATACATGTTCTATGGGATTAAGGTTGGGAGACCTTGAGGGTCACTCCATGACATTGATGCCAGCATACCGCGTTAAATTGGCCGTATGATGTCTGGCATCATCGTGTTGGAATGTCAGACCTGGGCCATGAGCTGCCATGAATGGCAAAACCTCTGGAACTAGCACTTGATCTCTGTATCCTGCAGCAGTTAGGTTTCCTTGAACGACCATATCAGTCGGGAACGGGCAAGACCATTAAAGGCACCCCAAACCATCACACTACAGCCCCCAAAACGGTCCACTTCCTGCACACAACACTGGGCTCTGGATTCTGAATCTGGATTTGTCACTAAAAACTACCT
>JARFOD010121757.1:0-14463 GCA_031763545.1 Mopalia muscosa | reverse complement strand
GACATTTTCGACAAGAACCTCTAGGAATTTGGACCCCTCCCCCCCCCCCTCTCCTCCCCATTGACACCCACCTCCGTTCTGGTTATTTATGAGATATCATAATGGAGCTGATAACACAAGTACTGACTGTCCGAGAATGTAAAATACTATCGCTTACAATTGAAAAATCTGTTTTTTCTTCCTTGAAATAAACATGAAAGACTTGAAAAGCTCAAAGTATACAGCAGTCTTGAGCTTTTACAAAACACTATAAGTGATATAGCCAAAAAATAACTATTAGAATGTGACCACTCACTTTCAAGGTAGAAATGGCACTATTGCATGTAGTATGCAAAACTTCAACTCTTTAAAAAATAGTTTATGTCTAGTTATATTACATTTAAGACGTATCTTTAATTAAGTTTTAATGTTTCTTTTATAGGCGTACATGTTCATGTAATCAGCACAAGATGTATGCCTAATGTTTATATATCAGTTATTCAGTGTGATTTGCATTTCATTTAAAATACACATTTGCATATATATATACTAAAGATATTCACAGAAACCTAGATTATGAATTTGAATAGTTGCTCAGAAAACAGTATGGTAAATTTCTATTCTTTATCAGAAACCAGTATTATGAATTCCAATACTTCTGAAAAACCAGTATTGTGAATTTCTACACTTGTTCAGAAACCAGTTTTGTTTTGGGAATTTCATAACATGGCGCTCAGAAACCAGCTTTCTGAATTCTAATAGTTGGTCAAAAACCAGTATTGTGAATATGAATATATACTCAGAAACCAGTATTGTGAATTCTAATATGTGCTTAAATACAGCATTGTTAATTTGAATATTCGCTCAGCCTGAGAAACCAGTATTGTACATTTCTCTTCTAGATCAGCAACTGGTATTGTGAATTTCAATACTTTTTCACAAACCAGCAGTGTAAATTTGAATACGTGCTCAGAAACCAGCATTATGTAAATTTCTATTGTTGATCAACAACTGGTATTGGGAATTTCAATAATTGCTCAGAAACCAGCTTGGTGAATTTCAATAATTGCTCAGAAACCATCTTGGTGAATTTCAATAATTGCTCAGAAACCAGCAATTTGAATTTGAATACGTGCTCAGAAAACAGCATTTTGAATTTGAATACGTGCTCAGAAACCAGTGTTGTGAATTTCAATACATGCTCAGAAAGCACCATTGTGAATTTCAATACAAGGAAAAAAAAAGACACTGTGAAATTAAATACTGTTATACTTTTCACAGAAATCAGCATTGTGTCAGTATAATTTAACCTTAACTTGCAACCATATCTTCTTTTTCCATTTAATTTGATAAGCTAATTCGGCCAAATGTATTTATACCCTCAATTCACTGCTATTAAGCTATGTAGTAAGGGAACAAAAACTAATAATTGCCCTGAGCCAGTTTTTGTCATGTCAGTCAGCTTTAGCTGTCAGAAAAAAACCCTTAAGAATTTCTAGTAATAAGTAGGACACATGTTGACTTAGTGTATGGCTGCTTGTTGTTTGTAAAGTAAACAGCAGACTAGATAGAACACTTGTCTAATGATATCATCCTATTAGAACATGGTGGCCTCATATATTTAATTTAATTGTTTATTTATTTATTTGTTATAGAGGACAGCCCACAGCCACTAGGGGATGTCATTAATCTGTATGATATTTATATATAATAAATAAATAAATAAATAAATACATCTGAAAAAATGTATACATTACAGAACATTATCACATAATTTAAATATATGACTATACATACTAAGTAGACTTTTAAACATATATAAGCTTAAAAAACCTGTTCATGATAATATTAATTGCCTATAAATCTCCATGTGTTACATATATACCTATGTACACATTCAAATATACGTTAATTGACAAACATAGACAAATCATGAGAACCACAAAGAAACACTTTACATATATAATTTTTACATTGTGGAATGAAAATCAATGAATTGACACCAGGTGAAATAATAAGAATGAATGTATTGAGCATGCACAATACCTATACCCATTGACACCATACCCATTGGCAATAACATAAGTCCATTTACCCAGGTCAACAATTTTGAGCTTGGAGCCAATTTTTACACCCCGAAAAACCACTAGTCACATCACCATCTCTTGTCAAGACAAGCTCAAATCGTTTGTATTTAATATTGGACCCAATGAATGTTCAAACAATATGGATATATAAGGGATTTGTCAGGCAGTTCAGCCTTTTTCTATATTACAAGCTTAACAAATTGTAAAACAAACCCGATGTTTGGGTGTCAAATTTCCTTAAGCCCAGCAGAAATGTGTCCATTAATGGGCAAGGCAGACTGACTGTCTTCACTTTGAATCTCTCCATTGAGGTAGACTTTGGGTTTGGAGGAATGTAATCCAAATGGCAAATTTTATTGGGACCAAAAGCCACATGTATTGGGCCTATTATGTCAACCTCCCCAACCTGAGGACATGTACACATGTAAATGTGGAGATGAAACCAATGTACTTGAATGCTCTAACAATAAAAATATATGAATTAGAGGACAAAATGCGTAATATAAATATAGCATTCCACACCAAACATACATTGCAGCTAGGGTAGACAAGTGAAACAATATTGTTATAGTAATTATAATTGTCACTCAAGTAAATATGTTTCATCTCCACATGTGTCTGGTTCAGATAAAACTTGCGGTTTAAATTACATATGATTGATTGATTGATTGATTGATTGATACTTTTATTCACCAAAGAAATTTGAATTAAATACAACTATTTGTAAACAATTGTTTGGTGGGAGTAAAGTCCCAAGAGGACTTGCTTTATTCCAAGATAATTTGTTGTTGTTAACAGTATAGGTTGTTTTTGTTTTTTTCCTAATCCAAAACCCAATGTCTACCTCAAAGTCAAAACTTGTGTCCTGATGAATACACTTCTGGTGGGCTTTAGGGAATTTGACACCTAAATATGGGGTTTGTTTGAAAAGTTGTTGAGCTTCACTTACATGTGTACAAAACAAGCCGAACTGCCTGGTAAATCCACTTTCTGGTAGCATATAGAAATGTTACACAGAGCAATATTACATTGTAGGTGGAGTTAAACTTTTGGAAGAAAATTGTCTGAATAATTGTTTTATATGTTTGAGGTACTTATGATTTTGCTGGTGCTGAAATATTGACTTTGTCATTACCATCTCACACTCCTCCAGTTCGAGTTAGGTGCAGGATTGGCTTTTCTCATACCTTCTCGTGTTATTTGTCATGTACAGACAGTCAGTCGAGTGATGTTTTGCCTAGAATAAAGTCAGTAGTACACCTTAATGTCCAGTTCCAAGGTTTGAGAGGAGAGTCTCCAAAAAATGTTCCCAGCGCTATTAAGTTAATCAATCTGTTCTGAAATTTGTCTTCAGTATAGCTTTAAACCTCACTCACTGAAAAAAACAAACTAATAATCTACCATAGTAATTACTATTCTTTGTTTTCCTCTAATCTATCTTATTAGAACATAAGTCAAGTCTTATATTAGTGGTAATATTGATTAAGCTAGAAATAAACAAGTAGTATAAATTATGTCCTCTTCACAAATTTTCCACCAATTGTAACTCATTCCGGGACTGTTCTTGTCATAGCATGCACAGTTTGCAATGACTTTGAAATTGTTTTTCTCAAGACTAGAAATTGCAGTGACAGCTAATATAAAGATCGTGACCATTTAAATCTAAGTGGCGTGAATAGGAGTGGATGCTAATTAGCCAATACAATGCTGTACTTCAATTTTTACATTTTCATAATTTGCCAGCATAATAAATTAACATTTTTAGCCTCTGATGAATGGAGAAGCAAAAATTTGAGGCCGGATAAATTAAAGAGTCCTCAAATAATATACACATCCATCTGCTTGAGACAAGTTCCCTCTATAAACTTTTGGATCAGACTGTGTTTGTGCAAGTGTGGACAAGGGGATAAGCATTTATTTCTTGATGAGTTTGACTAAAATGGTACAATGTCAGTCTGACACTACAAACTTATCTGTAGACATCAGCAGCCAGATCCACAATCCCTGTAATCCAGCTTTCAACCTAGCTGGCTTCTAGTGATGGATGATAAGCTTTATCTATACTCAAAGGTTATGACAATCCTCTTACTTAGCCAACCATCAGTTCTGGTAAATTATTGGCATTTTACCTGGAACACTATATAGGCTAGGAACACATTGAATGTACATACACTGGTTAATCTCTATCCTAATCAGTTTAATAACTCTTGTTTGAGATCATATTCCTAATCAATGTACATGTAATAACTCTTGTTTGAGATCACATTCCTAATCAGTGTAATAACTCTTGTTTGAGATCACATTCCTAATCAGTGTAATAACTCTTGTTTGAGATCACATTCCTAATCAATGTAATAACTCTTATTTGAGATCACATTCCTAATCAATGTAATAACTCTTGTTTGAGATCACATTCCTAATCAATGTAATAACTCTTGTTTGAGATCACATTCCTAATCAATGTAATAACTCTAAGTTGTTTGAGATCACATTCCTAATCAATGTAATAACTCTTGTTTGAGGTCACATTCCTAATCAGTGTAATAACTCTTGTTTGAGATCACATTCCTTATCAATGTAATAACTCTTGTTTAAGATCACATTCCTAATCAGTTTCTATGTTTGTTATAAACACTTCGCTGAACCGGTTGCTGAGAACCCCTATCAAACAAACCTTCATGCTACCATTGGGCTGATGTATGTACTTTAAAGGATTGAAATATGAAGTACACATAAAATTGTAATCAAACAAACAGGTGAATAATGAAGACATAACCAGTGTACTGTAATAATCTCATCTGTGATACCTGAGTTCAGGTAAACTAGGTGGGGGAGTTTTTGAAAGTCTTTTTATTTTATACCTTGAAAGAGCTCAAAACTGCTTTATTTATGAACTATTTGATCCAAAATAATTGATGAATGACAGCAATCCATAATAGTCTTGCTTGGGTATGTTCCATCCGACTTCTAAAAGCCCCTTAAAAAAATGATAGTGCAGTGAAAAACAGTAAAAAAAACTTTTTTTGTGCCTTCCAGAATTATGTCTTTGTTGTTAATAAATTAACAGCATATATAATATGTTTTAAAAATAAAGAAAAAGAGAACTTGGATGCCCCCAACAGGAAAAATGCCTTTGTGTGAATCATAGAAATCGAAACAAAATACCTTCAAAACTTCTATAATTATTAAAAGAAATTTGAAAGATGAGTTTTTTTTCTACTTTCTTCTTCTCTCTTTTCTTATCAAAATTTGCAAAAATACACAAAAAATGTTAAAATGTCAAATTCTTTATCTGACCATAGTGGGTCATTGGTCATGTTAAACTTAATTCCCCCAGAACTACTGTCTGCAAAATACATTTAGAAAGAATTTGTTTTAAGTTGACACTACTGAATTTTCAATTAGTGTTCTATTTTAAGTTATGCTTTGTTATGGTGTTTTTGTCATTCTCTGTGCATCACTGATTCTCAGTGTTTTCTTAAGATCAACACGATGATTTAGGATTTAAGTAACATACCATGATACATTGGACTGTTGTTTGCTAAATAAGAGGAGTTTATGAAGCTGCATTAGTGAACTGTACAGACTTCTGATCAACATTTGTTATTAGTGTACCGTTTTGGGTGATAATTCATGTCGGCATCCACTTATACAGGCCTGTGTTGTCATCTTTTCTGGCAGAATGTTAAAATTGGTCCACTTAAAGTTTGTGAAACATTTGCTTTTTCCCCTGGTTTGCTCTATTTTAAAACTACATAAATGTGCCTTTGCGAAAAATAAAGCAAAATTGCTTTAAATTACAATCTTCATTGATAATCAGATGACAAAACTTGGCAAAATAAAAATTTAGATGAAGGTTGAAGAGAATTTGGAGAACCTGTAAATTGGTCCTCCTAAACTAAGTTTGCATAACCATGGGGAGACCCCGTTCTGTCTGTTCTCCCCAACAACACAGGCCTGCTTATACTTTTTGCTTTGTGGAAATGTTTAATGCAGTTTCATAATTTTTTTTACAAGCCCATCAATCATAGTTTGTCCTGACTTTGCACAGGAGGAACATTATTAATCTATTCACAGAACAATATCTCACACATCACATTATGAAAGTGAAGCTAGCATATATAGCTGTCTGCAAAGTTTCCAGAACATTTGTGCAGGTTCTTGTCCCAGAATATATCAGCCCATGGTCTTGATTTTGGACCCCTTCTATCCTGTTTGATGAAAATATTGCCTTATTTTCATTTATTTTGGCATATAATATTTTGGACACCCTTATGTTTTTCCGGAGCCAAATTGCCTGGTTATTATAAAAGTTTAAAATACCTTTAGCATTGGTATTTACCACCTATGAACCAATCAGTGGAACTATATTACACTCTGTTAAAAGGCAGAGTGTTTCCATTGTAACCATGCTTTCTTAACTTTGCACTGGAGGAACAAATATATTATATCCCAACATGCTCAAAGAACTCAGATTTTTGGGGTCTGTATAAAGTGTGAATCTTACCTATGTTAAGTACACATCTGTCATAAATGACCATAAATTTCTTGTTTTTCTGTGTATTCTTCTAAGGTCTCAAAAAAAATGTCTTGTTTCCTCTAACCCGATCGACCCTACGAAATAGTCCTGAGTGTAAAGCTTTTTTTGGCTATGAACCAAAAAATTTAAAAAAATAAAAATATTGTCTGTCTAGCCCAATTTTTTTCTAGTCTGCCATTATCAGAAACACAGCATTTTTTTTTAGGCCTGATATAGAAAGCCTTTTAATTTTATTTATTTATTTATTTTTTTTGGTGTGTTTTTACAAGTATATTTTTTGTTATTTTACAGATATCTATAAAATATCTCTTGATTTGTCTAATTTAATTAAATGCAATGTTTAGAAGAGCATGTTGTGTGTATTTTGTGACCACAGAATGTCTGTTTTCCTCTAGACCTGATGAAAGTATCTATATGTTCAATTATCAACCTTCTCTGGCTGACTGATCTGTGATACACACAGATAAAATAATATATATCCGGTATATGAAAACCATATTGCATGTTTGCTGTCCCTGAATCTATATAGTGCATTCCTTTGTTGAAAATAGATGTTTTTTTAATAAGTTATGTTACTCAGATGGGTGTTCTACTGAAGATGGTTTGATAAACCGAAATATTTAGAATCTTAAACATGTCTTGTTTATCGTTCTTTGGAGTTGTGACTTTGGTCTTTTATGCTAATATATGTGCGTTGCTTTAATTTGTACTGATGGGAAAAATAATATCCAACCATGGAATTTAAACATAAAAGATAATGTCAATATTGTGGGTTTTTTCTATATGTTAGGAAAGATTTAGATAGGGGCTTAGAAATAAATAAATAATTCAACTTTGGATTGTCTCCCTTATATAAAGAGCTCTCTAATGAAAATGTGTTGACAGAAGTGTTCAGATGTTTTTGTGATTTTTGGGAACTTTGTAGCGTGGTTCGTTATATTCTTTAGTCCATCATGGAGCAACCACCGTGGTCAAACATAAGAGAGGACTATGAGTTAAAAGATGTGATAGGTAAGGGATTTATTTTCTCCATAATTTCTTGCTGCAAGTGGGTCAATGTGAATAAACATGGGTCCAGTTTTCGTCACTAGCTTACGGACGCATATCCAACCGAGCTTTTAAAGCTGAATTTGACAAAGATACATAATGCAATAACTCAGAGATGGACATAATGGTGTGATATATTTATATTCTGAGAGTAGAAATATCCATTTATTTTAAAACATGTCCGTTAATTTAACAAATTGTCCAATTTGGGTCATGGCCAAATTCGCTAATCCCCAGCTGGCCCTGAAATGACATTGTCAATGACAATGATACATGCTCTGTCGGTTAAATTAATATAACAACCAGGTGATACTTAGGTCAAGAAATTTTGAACTGCCCCTTTTCTCTTTTAATATGGTATCAACCAAGTGAACCAACATCAAGCTTAATGTTTGCTTTAAGGTTT
Organism: Mopalia muscosa; assembly: GCA_031763545.1. Taxonomy (NCBI): domain Eukaryota; kingdom Metazoa; phylum Mollusca; class Polyplacophora; order Chitonida; family Mopaliidae; genus Mopalia; species Mopalia muscosa. The sequence goes on along the minus strand of JARFOD010121757.1, from coordinate 6,404 downwards.
AGCCCATGACAGTAGATTACAGAGTGATACAGTTTATTTTGTGAATTTATAAATTAATATTTAAAAACTCAAATCACAACCTTGTTGATTATTTATTTATAAAGTTAACTTTGCTAAGTTACAGAGAACCTACATGTTACGCTGTATGAAATAACCAGTATTAAATTTATTGAAACATTGAGCTGCACTTTATGAAGAAATTAACTATGCATTCTGAGAGCGGTATAAACTGTTCAGAATATATAAAGCATTACAAATTACTTTTAGGTGCTGGAGCCACAGCAGTTGTGCAGGCTGCTGTATGTAAGCCACGGGATGAGAGATGTGCTATTAAGAGGATTAATCTGGAAAAATGTAGCACATCTGTGGAAGAATTACTGGTAACAGAACAATTTAATATAATTCATCAGAAGCCATCACTCTTTGAGCTGGAATTCTCTTAATTGAGTGAAAATCACTAACTACGATGTTAACCACCAATCAGGCAGTGTTTGGTAGAATCTGTTTGTTGAGAAAAAGTTTTTCAATTTATTTTTATTGAATGAAATTATGTTTTGGGGTCCCGGTGTTTGATGTCACAAAATGAATATAATAAATCTATAATAAGATTCCCACAGTTTGGTGATGGTTTCATGTGTAACGTTTTTTGTGACTTTGTGGAAATATTTTTCTTAGTTACACATTTTATTGACTCCACATGCACACAGCAAATTAACTCCTGGTTAAAGGTAAGCTTATATTAAAAATTTATTTTATGATCTATTTTATACTATAAAGTGTCGACACAGTTCTGAAGACAGCGTGTGGTTAATTTCGATAGAAACTTAAATCGCTTACTAATCCTACTACTTCAATTTGTGGTTTACAGGATGGAATCTGTCAGTCCACCATCAGATATATGAGAGTCACATGATGTGACTTTGCCAATCATGGGTCAGGTTTTTGCAAGGTTTCCTTACGGTTTTCCACCATAATTAATGTGAAGTGGACAATCAGTCGTCATATATAAGTGAAATACCCTTGAATGCAACGTTTAACCCCAATCGCACAAACAACAAATCATTTTAATATAGTCACAGAACGTTAAACCCCAATCAAACTAACATTCATTCATAGTCAAATCTTTATGATTGAAGAATAGACAATCATGGTTTGTATACATGTTTATATTGACCTGTGTATATCTGCATTATAAATGACTTTCTGGTCTCAGAACAAAATAAAACAAAACAAGAAAAATGTATTTGCCCTGTTCAAGACCAGTTAGAGTTAAAGTAAAATGTCTAAATCATACAATTTTGTACACAAATCAATAAAAGTAATTTTGTGTTTTACAGAAAGAAATTCGAGCCATGAGTCAGTGCAAACATGAAAATGTTGTTTGCTATTACACTTCCTTCGTGGTGAAAGAAGAACTCTGGGTCATCATGAAGCTATGTGCTGGAGGTAATGTTTTTGTAAAGCTTACACTTTGAGTCAGTGAAAAGCAAGTCATAAGATTCAATTAAAGTGTTTAGCAATTATGTAGCAATTAAATAATTATCAGCCATGTGTACATCTACAACACCAAGAACTGTTACTGAGGTTATAAAACTCATTGAGTGTGTGTACGAGGGTATTTCATGCTCAGCTGAATTGACTCGTGTAAAAAAAGGGAGGTTTGAAAAAAATTTTAGAATGCTCTTCGGGCTCAGCAAAATTCGCTTGAACCAGCCAATAAAATCAGCATTGTTCATTGTACCTTTATTGACACAAAATCTCCATCGCAGTGTGCACAAGAGGCTGGAATGTGCAGTAATTTTGTGCTTGACTGATTTAGTGCGCAATTATAAATTTATATTGTTTGTTGACATATTTTGCTCTTGCTTTTTTCTAAGGTTTATGATTGCTCACCTGGCTTGATTTTATCAATGTGTGTTATTGTGATCTGCTTCTACAGACATGTTTCTAATGCAAAACTTCAGGGAGTGAAGCTTTATGAACATTAAACATGCAAAAGCATAACAAATTCAAAAGTGTCTATTTCATAAATAAGCTGGTCTCCTTTAAGCTTATCTAAAACATGAGATGATTATTCAGTTATAATTAATTGACATCCATGTGCCAGTCCAATAAGTATTTTGGAAATCTATAAAAATGCTTTTTTAATAATGGAACTGTTTGTAAACTCTGTCTCAACCATTATTTAATTTACTTTTTTAACTAAAGAATGGGCCCTTTTTCATCAGGCTACTTAATTATTTTTAAAGCTAATCAATATTTAGCTAAGTTTCAAACTTGTTTTCACCTGAAAAGTTAAATGTGAAATTATTAAGTTGACATTATGATTTTATAAATTTCCTTTTTTACCTTTTATTTACAACATTAACAAATTAATCAAATGGTTTTAACCGGTATGTATTTAATGTCTTGCTGGACCCCTTGGTCGATTTTCAGAACACCTGTTGTATTTACTCTATTATACAGAAGAGTTTAAATTTGAACCATATATATCTATATATTTTTAGAAAGCTTGAATACTCAGGATTACTATTTGTGATTGTGCTGATAATCCAATTATTATTTCTTAAAATATTGCAAAATGAGTAAATTTCAACAGAAAAAAAAGGTTTGTTTCTCAAAGTTCACTAATAAATTAGTTGAACCTAGAAGAATAGTCCTTGAACTAGTAAACTGTGCCTCCTTTTAAAAAAAATTTGATTTGATCGATCACAGGGAATTTTTTTGTCTATCCCACCTTGGAAAGTCTTATAATACAACTTTCAGAAAACGTTTTAAAAAATCACGAACCAATTTGTAGAAAGTGAAACACCATTTACAAAATTGTTTCTAACATAAATATTTTTCTAGAAACATGCCATGAAAACTCTAGGGTCTGCTTAAAACTAGAGTGCCAGAAATAGGAGATTAAGTTATCGGCTCAAATATTTCTAATTTGAATTACAACTTTTTTTTACGAACATCGGGTTTAAATATACCTAACTTTTTATCCAAGTGATAAAAACTATTTCACTCAGTTTTCGTTAACTTAAAGAAATACTTAAGCAGCTTTATGAATTCAGGCCCTGGCGTCAATTCCACAAAACATTTTCAGAAAGTGTCAAAATATTAAATTTCATATTTTCACCACAATAAATTTGAAAGTTTAACATGTAATTGTAACTTACTTACATTATTTTAATAATGCGGGAATAGGTTATGTTTAAATGCTAATCTGAGAAATTTGGGAGCCCTGAAACATTTTAGCTTAAGTATAAAAGTGCTTTCTTGAATCTGACTCTGGTCCCTTTATTGATCAATTTTAAAGCTTTCCTCGGGGAGCTAGCACATCACCTATTGAATTTTGTACAAAATTTTGATGGTTCTTGTGTGTACTTTACAGGCTCTATGCTAGATATTATAAAAAGTCGAATAAGAAGTGGACAGTTTAAGAATGGGGTATTAGATGAAGTTGCTATAGCTACTGTTTTGAAAGAAGTCTTGAAGGGATTGGACTATCTTCACACAACTGGACAAATACACAGGTATTTCTGGGTTTTTGTATGGACTGGGTTCACTGGTGTTAAGAAAGGAAGGGAAAACCAATATAAATTTGTGTTTTCATATTTTCTTATTTAATTTTAAGATATCTTATGTTTTATAGACCTGTACATATGCTGTGAATTTGAAACCTGTTTTATCTCAAACTTACGTTTTAAATGAACAAATATGTTATATTTAATAATGAGTTACTTTACACCAAGCAGATGTTAGGACTTTTCTCTTTACAGCCTAATGGAATTATAATACAACTGTTGCTCCTTGGTTTGCCGAAAACAAATTTGAACTTTTTGAAATTTATTTGTTATAACATGTACTATTGATATTATATTGCAGAGATATAAAAGCAGGAAATATTTTGCTGGGTCAGGATGGGTCTGTTTATATTGCTGGTGAGTGCTTGCAATTAACCCTTTCGCTACTGGTGTACACTGATTGGCACCATAGGAATATATATATGCATATTGTACAGTTCAAGTGTTTATTTGGGCTACCCGTAGCTGCCTTAAGCAATACTAGAGATTCATTATGTACAAAAAACATATTGAACAGTGTATAAATTAGGAAATCATAACATAATGTTTGAAGAGAGCAAGCATACATCTGTGCCTGTATCATCTCTTTGCTCATCTGATGTCAGTCATATTCTGTGAAAATTTAATTGAATGATCAGAATATGTTGAAGTAGACTAATGGCTAAGGGCAGTTTTACAAGGGGCAGCGCTGTCCTTACCTGGGACTGGAAGTAAAGTCTTTCCAACATTATGTGAACCCTTCACATCTTGTTTCTGCTAGTTTCAATTATTGTTGGAATATAGAATACTAGTAACCCTGTTATGAATAGAGGTAGTAAAATTATTGTGTTATAACTTTTAATCTTTCACAATGTTGTTTAGATTTTGGTGTGAGCGAATGGCTGGCTACATCGGGTAAAGATTTATCTCGAGAATCCGTCCGGCACACGTTCGTGGGCACACCATGCTGGATGGCCCCTGAAGTAATGGAACAGGTCAACGGTTATGATTTCAAAGCAGATATATGGAGTTTTGGGATAACAGCTATTGAGCTGGCCACAGGAACTGCACCATATCATAAATACCCACCAATGAAGGTACAATAAAGGAATTTATTAACCTGTTTCTGACAAGACCAATTAGAAAATATAAAGTAATTGGTGTAGATGTTTGAATGGTTGATATTCATATTGCAGAGAAAAATGTGGAGTGTTGGGATGGAGTTTCTTGTGGCCAGGTGCTTTCTGAGCTAAGGGCATTATGAAGCCGATCTGTTTGTCGTGTTTTTGTATTGTTCCTTGTGATTGTTCTGTTATTGTCCTGTCTTTGTTGTTGCCAGTGGTGTCAAGGGGGGGTTCCTTCACCCATAGGGCTGGCACGTCCTCATATCACCAAAATAACCTTAAGCTTGGCGTTAAACTCCAACAAAAGAAATCCCATTAAATACAAAAGCAAGGTGAAAACCCAAGTGTTAAGTTGTCTCTTTTACGTCAGTCAATCTGGAATATGGAATATTGTCACTTTCCTTCAAGAGCTTAGCCAGAAATCATAATATGGTGTCCAAAATGGTAATTTTGCTTCACATTTCAAATAACTGGGTGTCCAATTTTGACAGTTTTGCTATCTCCAGTATGTTAAAATTTCTTAAAACAGGGTGTCCAAATGAGCTAATTGATCACTTCAGGGTGTCGTGCGGATGGATTGAGGGGTGCTTAAGCCCCTGCTTTCGTTTGTCAGGCTATTTGTGGCCAGTACATTTGACCAAGCTAGTTACTTATGTCTCATGTAATTATGACTCTTTGATATCTTTGTGTATTTATTTGTTCGCAGGTGTTGATGTTAACACTCCAAAACGATCCTCCATCACTAGAAACTGGCTCAGATGATAAAGACCAATTTAAAGTGTACAGTAAATTATTTAGGAAGATGGTTGCACAGTGTCTGATGAAGGAACCAGAAAAAAGGTGACCTAATTTTTTTTAAAGCAAACACCAAACCAAACAAAAAGTAAAAAACCTGAAGAAACATGGGTTATTGGACAACTAGGTTTATAACTTTTTCCTAAAGTAGTCCCACAGTGGCAAGTACTTTTAAATTCTGACAGGATGCACAAAACACACAAACTAATGTTAATTTGTAAATGAAAATACCTTAATCTTAGGGCTGTTTGTTTGGAGAGTAGCAAGGCTGTCTTCATTTAGCACTGGAGGGAGATCAACTGTCCAACTTTGCCAAAACGCATCACATGGCTGTACTAGTGTCTGTCATTGCTGGAATACACTGCTGTTTTATAAGGGAAATACATTGAAATACAGCGTTAAACACCAATCAACCAATCAATAGCTAATAAAGCTATTAACACATAACAGAACTGGTTTTTAGCTTTTTCTCTGAAGCTTCTGTATAAGATTTTGTATTGTGTGTGTTTTGTTTTTCCACAGACCCACTGCTAAACAACTGCTGAAGCTAGACTTTTTTAAGAAAGCCAAAGTAAGTTAAAAGATTTCTGATTTATTTGAAATTCTTCCAATTTGTTCCTTTTTGTTTGTTTTACTTGTCATAATCTGTCATATTATGGTATGGGCAGCCTCTGTCTGCCGAACTAATGCCTCTATCCGCCTAGCATAAGATCATAAACCCTTATCTGTTTACAAAGCAGAACTTGAAGAATTTTCCATCTTAAGTTTATGAAAATTAGTAGGCACATTTTCCATCAACTGTAGTTGTGTCTTCTTCTTTTATGGATTTACTGTTTTCAATTTATAGCCCACAATCATTCTGACTGTGGGCTATTCTCATCACTCTCTGTGGTCCGTCCGTCCGTCCGTCCGTCCCATAACAATTCTTGTT